>QNQO01005354.1:0-86970 GCA_003290165.1 Berberis thunbergii
TGACGTTTTGAAATATTACAAATTAATTAGTCATAGCTAATTTGGCCTCCCACATGTGAACCAAGATTGGATGTGTTAAATAAAACTAAGGGATTTAATGTAATTCATAACCACAATTTATACAATAAAATAATGTAGAAATACACAACCAAATTAAGTTATGAAATATAAATACTACTTAACATCTAATATGAATGTTTGAGGTTCTATCAACAGGAAAACTCATTTTGTTTCATCATTTATATTATTTATTGTTTCTTATAAATGTGGTTTATATTTTGTGCCAAATATTATTGTAAATAACATAAATTTACTTTATTGCAATATATCTCCATGCGCCAAATGGACATGCATCAACCGTTCTTCTTTTGAATATAACTAACTTTTGAGATTGGAAATAACAAATTGAATTCAGTCTGGGAGTTATGGACCATGACATGACACTTATTTGAGAAGAACTCGCTGCTATTATGATAAAAAACTGTGAGAATGAGAAGTATGTCTATGAAGTGTGGACTAGGTTGAATAAATTGTATATCATATAGATGTGAATGACTGTTGCAAATAACATCAAGCCATCAATTCATGTTATTGACATAGCTAAGGAATATATGAACAACTTACAATAACACTTTCATATTGTTGATAAATCTCTTACTGAAAACTTATAGTTGACCTAACTATTACCCATTTGATGGTATTCGTACCATACATGAGCACATAGTTGAGATGACTAATCTGGCTGCAAAATTAAAGAAGTTTGGCGAGACTCTGGTGACTCTTTTCTCATCAAATTTGTCCTAAATTGATTGCTTATTCAGTGTAAACCTTTTAAGATTCACTATAACACTATTAAGGATAAGTGGAATATGAACGAATTGTCTAACATATTGGTTCGGAAAGGAATGAAACTGAAGCAACAAAGTAGTTATGTAGCTCATGTTCATCTCACAATTCAAAATGATGGAAATAAGCATAGTAAGAAGGTAAACAAGAGCATCAAGAGTTGGACCCCAAAACAAGGTGATCTAATCAAAAACGCACCAAAGATGGAAAAAAATGGCATGTGTCATTTCTGTAAAAAAAAAAAAAAAAGTGGATAATTTTTATAAAGATTACCTAAAACTTAAGACATGGTTCTAAAAAATGGTGATCATTTAGTTTTATGTCTATTTTAGATCGAATGTGATTGAAGTTATTTCTAGTTTTTTGGTTTAATTATGAAGCTAGCGTTCAACGTTTCAAACTCGATGCATGGATTCCTTACAACCTAAACTACAAATCCAAATTGAATTATTATTTGCATGGGAATCATATCCGATGTAGTCGATTCATGCTCTCCTTCATCGCTTTTACCTAGACCTACACAAGTAGAACACGTGAGCCAAACACCACGAATGGCGCCGATGACACTCTGATGCTTAAGTTAATAAGGCTTAGGAGAGGTTTAAAGCTGTTAAATTGGGTTTTGTAGCGTACCTTAGTTCATCGCCTTATCTCCCTTCTTTACATGTGAGAGTCCTTGCTTCGCCTGGACCTTGGTGGTGTAGTTTTAGGGAAAGTGAAGAACTTGGCCTAGCGGATCTTTGCATGTTTGGAGTTGTCCATTGTATGGGTAGTTTCCCCTACATGACTTATGGCTCCTAGAATCTGCGAGAGAGGTTTCCCTTTCTGAGTGTCTGTCCCCATGCCAATGTAAAGTTTCATTGCCCGACTTATACCAGTTGATGTGTTTTTCTAGTAAATACTAAAATGTATTGTTGGTCTAACTTGTCTTAAGTCATCCCCCAAATACTTGCCTTATTGGGGGCTTACGAGTATTGGCGACTTGACCGCGTGAACCTGGTGGGCTTAGTGGCGCATTGCAATTTGAGTCCGCCTCTGGATTCCTTCAAATAATGGGCTTAGTGTTGTCTGGGTCTTGCTGGATTAGGTGTGTAATCAAGCCTGCTTTGTTCTGTTGGCGAGATTATCATGACACGTGTTACGGTAGTGCTCAAAGGATGGTTTGATGTATCATCAATGTCAAATCACCTTTTGAAGCCATTAAGGCTTTTTGTTTGACACTTGCTACTAGATATCATTTAGACATACATTAAACATTTTTTAGTCTTTTAATTTATCACAATTTGATTTATGCATCCAAATTAAATATCGTTTGTGGCTTGCTAACAGACGCCGTATGTAGTTTGCAATAATCTCGAAATTGCCTTTTGGAAAAATTCAATGTTAGAGACCTTTTAGGATTACAATTATTGCTTTAGAGTTGGTTATGGTTTTACAGGTCTTACGTTAATCGAGTTTATATAAGTAGAGCATTAGTCAAGTTTGTTTAAGTCATTAGTTAATAATAGAGTTCAGAAAATTAGTTTCTAACTTTGTTCTTGATAGTTGTTTCATTTTGTGCGTTTTAATCCGGCATCAATTTTTGGCATAAGAACCTACGGGCAATTCCTAAGGTGAGTTTGTTTACGTTGTTGGGCAATTATTTATTGTTAAAGTTTGATAGATTGTGCAAGTTCAATTTTATGTATGGAATGAATGAAAAATGATATGTACTGATTGAAAATTGCCATTAGTGTATGATGCATTTGTTAAATTTTATTTCAAATTTCCAAGGATTCATATAGTTAAGATAGTGAGAGAAATTAATATTTAATAGATTGAAATTGTACAAAAGATATCAATGTTTATACAAACAATGAAAAGATTTTTCAAGTTGCAGTACAAGAAAAATGGTGTATAATAACAGTTATAAGATAGCCTTATAAAACAAAAGTTATGACATGAAATTAATTAGATGGAATATGCTCAAAATGATATTTATTGGGTATTATTAAATTAAAAATAAGAGTTTTTTTATTTATTTCGGCATTCATTAGCTTATATGTAACACCCCTAAATTTCATAAAGATAATTTATTTATTTTTAATTAAATAAATAGGGTTACATTAAATTGAATGTGAATTTCGAAATTTAGGGTTTATTTGGTGAGTTTAAAAGGTGGGTGCTTTCAGAAGTTCAGTGGGGGCGAATAGCCACCCACCCTATAAAGAGAAAACCCTTTTTTCTTTTCTTTCTCATTCCTTCTTATTTTCTCCTTCTTCCTTCATCTTTTCCTCCTTTATGTTTTCTTCTTCGATGGCGGTTGATTGTGAGAGACGAAATTGGCGAGAGGGGCTGCGATCAGGAGACGAGATGAGATCGAGAGAGAGAGAGACAAGAGACGGACGGCGATCAGAGGATCAGCGAGAGAGACTAGCTTGCGTGCATGTCGAGGAGTGAGTGGAAGAATGGATGGTCTGGATGATGTGCAGGCGAGATGGAGTGAAGGGTGCGATCTAGTTGACGTGAAGAGGGATACGATGGTGCTACGTGGTATGGGTACGAGCTGGGATAGAGATCGGGGACGACAATGGTTATGCTGTGATGGATTTTTGTATGAGGTGATCAGTAATGGGAGGTGAACGGTTGTGTGCGCGATGGGTGTGAAGGTGAAGGGGTTTTTTGGAGAGAAGTGTTGTGATGAATACGGTGGCTAAGTTGATGATGACGGCCAAGGGACTGTTGCAAGGAGAAGAGGATTGTACTAATTTATTTCGACCGATCTGCTGGCTGGTAAACTCTCCACTTCGTTTGAACTTATATGGAAAATCAGCTTGGTTGCTGATGAAGGGGTTCAAGGAACAGTGTTTGATTTGCCAGAGGAGATTGCCAAAGATGCTGTGGTGATGGATGGAGAGGCAGAATCAGTGAGTTCTTCTTCCTACTAATTCATACCTTTTGTTGAAATATATTATTTGGTTTGTTTAAGTTTGGGTTTGGGGTTGATTGATTGGTGAGTTCTAATTATTCTTAATGTTTTGTTTTTAATTATACCTTCTTATGCATTGTTATTCCAAGTATTATTAGTATGTAAGGGATTTTCTTTGGATCTTGATTGTAATTGGGTTAGTTTGCAATGTAGAGGAACATAGATTATGGATTGGGAAACTGGATACTGAACTATGAACATGAAGTGTACAGTTGGTTGAATTTGATTTGGTAGGAGTTGACGGATTTGGGTTAGGAAGTTCAAAGATTTTATTGGAAATTTTGTGTTATAATATTAGAGCCTATGATATGAAAATTTGGAGATATTTTGAGTTGGTGTAGTAAATAGTCGAGCCTGACTGTTGATGTAATCTATCAGAGTTAGCAAAATTTTGAGATTTGACGAATTAGAAGAAGTGGAAGATTTTCATTTAGATGACATATTTAATTAGGTTAAGGTGTTCCATTACATAATGATTTGATAACTTGGGTCACTAATGGAAGTGTGTGGATGTTCTTGAAGCAGCAGTATATCATTTAAGCTTGAGTTTGTAGTGATTTGGCAGAGTAACTTGTGTTATGTTTTAGGTGCTGTCATTATTTGGATGTGTGTGAATAGGTGGTGAAGATGGATTATACCTTGTTATGTTTTCTAAACCAATGTGTTACTTGCATTATGCACGTAAGTGCATCCGAATTTGTCACAGTGGGAACCTTAGTTTGTAAATGGCAAATATGCAATTTTGGGTGAATGGTATTGGAAATCCCATCTCTTTATTGTATGGAAATACTCCAAAGGAGTTATTTGGTGCTAACTAGGAATTTGTGGATGTTTTCAAACAACTTTAAGTTATGTGTACTGTATTGGGATTTGGATGGTTGCTTTGGTGTAAGTTCGTGTTCACCCATGATTGTCATGCACTTCCATGTTGATGTATTGAAATTGTCTTTTCGGAGGTTACATGTAGTGGCTTTGTTGGATTAAGCTTTTGAGATACTTTCTGCCAAACTAGGAGGTATGTGTTTATCCCTAAAATCACATTCATATGGAGAGTGCTATGTGTATTAGTGTTTGATTTTGCACTATGATTTGTTTTGTTTGGATGTCTCGTTGATTCTATTGATGTAGGACCATTTAAGATTAATGGTGTTCCTCTGTATGTATGGATATGAAATGATTACAGTTTTCCGAAAAATAATGGGTGGATTGATTTACTTATGAATGACAAAATGTCACTTGATCACCGTGTTATTATAAAGCATGATTTATGAATATGCTATGTTTTTCCCCAAAAATGTGGGTCGATAGATTGTGAATCAATTTATGTATGACAAAATGTCATTGTGGAGGAGTTCTGAATTATCAAAAATAATTGATATTGGTAAACCTTGATTTCTGAAATATAAACCACTTGGACTTGTATCACTTAGAACTACCACACCTCTTTTGTTTATTATTTCTCCTCTCTTACTAGAGAAACTAAATGACCATAGGGTCGTCTTGCGGAGTTGGGGCACCCATTTCTTACCAGAGAAACTAAAATAACCTTCGGGTTGGTCTTGCGGAAATGAGGTGAATTGTTATGCCTAAAATAGGCTTTGATATGTATCCGTAAAAAATGTGACGTGAGTTTATGCGCATTGATAGCCCAAGGGTGGCTTTTGGTACTCATAGTTAGGGGTATCCACGATGCATGCCTGTATGTGATGTCCCCACTTAGGCATGGATGACGGAGTAGTCATCCTTTATATGAGAGAGGTATACGGACATGTATGTTCGACACGAAGGTGGTGCGAATGTGGTATCGTCTAAGTGATCAATCCGTTAAAAAGATTAATCAAATTCAAATAAAAAAGAATAAAGTAAGATTATATTACTTCTAACCATTTTCATGCAGGATGGCAAGTCCACTAATATTTCTGCAGGTCAGACTTGCCATAGTCAATTCCTATAGGGTAAGTACAAGTAAATGAATTTTTACTTAATTGAGATGATGATATGATGGCATCGATGAGGAACTAAATTCTTGGAACTGTGTTTCTTGCATCACACTTTTGCCTCGTTGAGGAACTACCTGTTGGTGTGTTTGTGTTTAGCTTGATGTTTATCACGTGCAATTTTATTGATTTTTGGGATGAAGATTTCTCACACCAGCTTTATTGCTGACCCAAGTGAGCTTTTGCTTCTTGGGTACATTCCTTTGGGAATGTAGCCGATTAGCTTTTCAGGTTTAGAGACTTTTGAGCAGCATTACGGGAGTTCCGCTAGTGGGGCTAGAGACGTCAGTTTTTCCTGGTTAGAGTTTTGTATAAATTTTAGTTTGTTCCTATTTTTTCTAAACTATATTTTTGTTATTGCTGCTAAATGTTTCTGTTGTTATTGAATTTCACGTCCCGGGTTTTGGGGAAACGGATAATCCTACGTGGACTTTAGGATTTCATTTTTCTCGAAAATCGGGGCGTGACATTATACCTATTAGAGTTTGGTCTTATTTTTTGAAAACTATTTGAGTTTAACCCTCGCTTTTTGACAGAAATGTGAAGTCCACGTCATTGATCAGTCAAGATTAATTTTGGATAATTTTGCCCTTACCTTAGGTTAAACCATAGTTAATGAGATTATGCCTAAATTTCAAAATCTCCTTAAACCACTTAGCCTCTACCTCGCAACCTCGCCTTCATCTCTTCCACCTCGCACCCTTCTCTTCTTCCAACAGACCATAACAATCCCTCCTTCCATCGTCGTGTTGCACCACAAATCGTCGCCTCTCTCTCTCGTCTTTGCCCTTCATCGCAACTCATCTGCTTCTCCATCCTCCTTTTTTCTTGCAACAGATCCACAAACAATCATTTTTTCCTCTTCACCCAAACACACACAAGAGAGAGTGAACTCCACGCCTCCCTCACACCACAACATCATGCCAACAACCGCTCATAGCTCTTTCCATTTTGCCATCATGCTCGCACCACACACAAAAAGCACAAAAACAGATTATATGAAGAAGAAGAAAAAGTTTTGGAGGGACGGTGAAGACGCACCTCCCTGCTGTAGAGGTAAATTTCAGACTTCCACTTTCTCTGATCTTGTGTTTTATGTAATAGGGAGCCTAAACTTTTTTTTGATTTTGTGTTTTATTTTTGTAATTTATAGAGTAGTTAATTGAAGTGCTCAAACCAAACAATACATGGTGTCCTGATAGCCTTATAAATGATACATTGTACTCAAATGTTATTCCTGGGAAATGAAGAAAAGTCGTTATTTGCTTAGATTGAGCCTTTTAACCATCCCATGTATTGTTTAACCTTGGAGCCAATTTGAAGCCTATCATATTAACAATTTTGTTGTTAACCCATTGATTGATAACCCCAAAATAAACCAATTATATTTTTCCTACACCCTTGTACTTTTATGAAAGGTTGGAGATGAATGATTAGCAAAATGTTTTATCTCCATCAATGGATATGTACACACTTCTTAGTGCCAAAACGAGGAGAAAGAGCTTCACATTCCATTACCATTTTGTACAAGGCTTCAAAAAAAAAAAATAACACAAGTAGCCCTTGTTTTCCACATCCATGAAGATTTAAAACTCTTTAATAGAAAAGAAGGTGTTAAGCCAATCCATGAAGTTCAACACTTATAGAAGACCTCTAACCTTATCAAAAGTGTTTTGTGTGTCCTTAACCTTCAATGTCACCCTTTCCTAAGCCTCGTTACAACCTAGTCAAAATCTTCTAATCCTTAGGAAAATATGGCCGAAGTGTGGAAGGTGAATTAAGAAATACTGTGGTGAATGAATCAACATTCTCAGCGGATATTATTCTTTCTTGAGATCATATTTATTATATTCTCGAATTCCGATCTTTTGTCTTGTATGTGAACTATCTTATATTCATTATTTCATCTTATTCACATACATCTGAGAGAAAATGGTCAAATCCTTGAGTGATTTCATTCTGAGTGATTATATACCTTGTGAGATTTGAAGTTGAAGCAAATTTTCTAGAATGTGATCCAGATATATTTCCATTTTAAAACTAAAATTTGCAACCTAGAAGATGTTCAAACTCTTTATATAAACTTGAATGAATAATTCATGTCTTTTGAATAGTACTTACTGAAGTTAGTTATTGACTTAATACGAATAAAAAAGTTACATGAATACATCTTCTGAGGCTTACACATTCAAGTAGGAATTCTCTGAGGTTAAATAAGAAAAAATGATTGACTAAATTTTTTAGTCTGAGTCCCGAATATCACTAATGTTTGTGGGTATCATTTCTGGAAACCCTCGCGAGACTACAACTCGTCCACTAGGGGAAACCTAGAGGTCTAAAGTCTCATTACATATGCTAAATGTAATCGTGATTCCTACGAAAGTGAGTTAGTTTTTATTCTTCTTTTGCTCGAGGACTAGCAAAATGTAGGTTTGAGGGGATTTAAAAGCCTTATAAATGATACATTTTAAGCCCATAATTCTATAGTTGTTATGTTCTATTATCTAATAAAATACTCTCATTACGTATATTTTGTGTATAATGCAGGAATTATAATTTTAATCATCAAATATGCACAAATGACACAATATGGCTAAGTTCAACAACAAAGTTCATTGGAAGATAACACATGCATTACCAATGATTTTCAAGCCCAAGGTGCATAAACTCAAGCCACATAGCACCATCATCTATTGATCTCGAGATAATTATTTGAAGATTTGGACATCCACATGGCAACTTCATCATAGCCAAAAGGAATCTTTACATATTTCACCATTCATTCTCCAACATATTCTCTTATCTTTTTCTTATTTTATTCTACCATATTCTTTTATTTTTTCTTATTCCACCATCCATTTTCCAACATATTCCCTTATATTTTTCTTATTTTATTTCACCATATTTTTATTTTATTTTATTTTATTCCTTCATCCATTCTACTATCTGACACATCTTCTCCTATAAATACCCCATGTTTAGAGTATACTTGGGAAGGGAGGAAGAAAACCAAAAAGTTGTAATCAAATTGAGAAAAGTTGTAATATTTGTAGAGTTTAGAATAATAAGTGGAGGGAAGGCCTAGAACTTACCATGTTTGGCTAACATCCCACCTTAGGGTGTGGGTGAGCCCATGGGAGGACAACTCCAAGATGGTTATCTTTTAGTTTAGTTTATCTTCAAGTTTATGTATTAGAAAAACAAATAGTTAGATTGATGTTGTAACTTGATTATGTCATGAACCAATGAGGTAAGTTAGATGTTTTGTGTTTCATCATATGAATTCAATTCATGTTTTCTTCTTCTACTTCTTAAGTTTAAGATTAGATAAAGTTTCTATCATTGCAATTTCTCTATCAATCTCCTACTTATAATGTTTACATATTATTAGTTTAAGTTTCATTTTGATTTGTTAGATATTTGGTATTTCATTTAAGTATGGAATTATTGTATGCTTTTTTTTAAATCCACATTTGATTATTTAATTACTAATATAATTAAAGTTTGAAATCAATTTGCTCATAAAGCCATATTTTCCATCCTAAGGTGAGATGAGAATCTACCGTAGGATGTGTTAATAGATTTGGAATGATTAATCTAAGAGTAGCATAAATGTGTCATCTACTCATGATGGTAAACTACAAGCCCTAACTCTCACATTTAGGTTTTAGTTTGCATTTTTATTTTAAACACTTCAACAATCACTTTTTTTTCTAACTAGGTTAAGTTTCAAAAGAGATTTGAAGATTACTTTTCCTAACTTTATAGATCTTCTCGTGGGATTCGACCCGTATTTGTCGTTATCTAACTCAATAGATAACCATGCACTTACGGTATGATTTGAGATCGATTAAGTTTTTGGAAAATGCAGCAAATATGGTAAGCCAACGATTATTTATTGAGTTAAATAATGACAAATACGAGTCGAATCCCACAATGAGAGCTATAAAGTTTAGGAAAACTAGTCTTCAAATCTCTTTTTAAATTTAATCTAGTTAGAAAAAAGTGATTGTTGAAGTGTTTAAAATAAAAATGCAAACTAAAACCTAAATGTGAGAGTTAGGGCATTGAATTTACCATCATGAGTAGCTTACACGTTTAGGCCACTCTTAGATTAATCATTCCAAATTCATTAACACATATCCTAAGGTAGATTCTCATCTCACCTTAGGATGGAAAATTTGACTTTATGAGCAAATTGATTTCAAACTTTAATTATATTAGTAATCTAAGAATCAAATATGGATTTAAAATCCATACTTAAATGAAACACCAAATATCTAACAAATCAAAATGAAACTTAGACTAATAATGTAAACATTATAAGTAGAAGTTTGTTAGAGAAATTGCAATGATAGAAACTTATCTAATCTTGAACTTAAGAAATAGAAGAAGAAATCGTGAATTGAATTCATATGATAAAACACAAAACATCTAACTTACCTCATTGGTTCATAATATATACATGATCAATAAAACTACTTGCTTCTCTAATACATAAACTTGGAAATAAACTAAGCTAAAAGAAAACCATCTTGGAGCTATCCTCCTATGGGCTTACCCACACCCTAAGGTGGAATGTTAGCCAAGCATGGGAAACTCTAGGCCTCCCCTCCACTTATTATTTTAAACTCTAGAAATACTACAATTCCTTTCAATTTGATTACAACTCTTTGGTTTTCTTCATCCCTTCATGTATACTCCAAGATTAAAGTATTTATAGGTGAAGATGTGTGAGATGGTAGAATGGATGGTGGAATAAATAATAATAATAATAAAATATAAGGGAATATGTTGGAAAATGGATGGTAGAATAAGGAAAAATAAAAAATATGGTAGAATAAAATAAGAAAAAGATAAGGGAATATGTTAGAAAATAGATGATGTAATATGTAGATATTCCTTTTGGCTAGGATGAAGTTGCCATGTGGATGTCCAAATCTTCAAATAATTATCTCGAGATTAATAGATGATGGTGCTTTGTGAGCTTAACTTTATGGACCTTGGGCTTGAAAATCATTGGTAATGCAAGTATTATCTTCCAATAGACTTTGTTGTTGAACTTAGCATTATTGTGTCATTTTGTGCATATTTGATGATTAATGCCAGTGTTCTAAAAAATGGCCTAGGCGTTAGAGAAATGCCCAGATTAATGGTTGGGCGGGTTCTGGGCAGTCTAAGCGGAGTCTAGGCGATTTGGGCTAGTTTTATTTTATTATTATTTTTTTAATAAGGTTGATTGTGTTCTTATTTTATTTTTCTTTCCCCTTTTTTGGAAATAAACAATTTAATTGTTTTTTATTCAGTGTTTGTTTAGATGTAGCAAATGATGATTACTTAATGGAATTCTCAAAGGATCTGCCGGTACCAATTTTAGTAATGTAGATTTTATCAAATATGACTGAGGTCATTCATGCAATTTGAAGAAAAATAAAGAGTAGGTTTGGATATTTGGCCACAAATTCAACTTTGTATAAAGTGTCCATCATGACCAACTTCAATCATTTGAGTTGTAATAAATTTTGTTCATGATTGTTAATTTTTCACGTTTTTAAATTTTGCACATGTATCTTGGCATTAAATTGGATGTAATTGATAAGGTATTATGCTTAACTTTTGTAAATTTTTAAAGTTACAATACAAAACCTAAAACCGCCTAGGCACCTGCTCGCCCACCGCCTAGCACTCTTTAGAACGCTGATTAATACTTGAATTCTTGCATCATACACAAAATACACATAATGAGAGTATTTTATTAGATAATAGAACATAACAAATATAGAATTAGTGGCTTAAAATGTATCATTTATACGGCTATCATGTCCATAAAGTCTCTCCAAACTTGATAAGAGTAGTTAAAATATAATAAAAAAATAATAATGACCACCTCGTCTACTTGTTGTGCATAATTGGATCTCAGGAAACACATATATAGTCCAATTCCTACCCCCAAACTTAACTCCCTATCATGTCATTTGAAAGAAGGTTAATATGAGCCTAAACTTGTGTTTTATATAATTGTTTATTATGTTATGGGAATAAGAAAAAGATAAGGGTGTTGTGTGATTGTGGTGCCTTTCATTTTCATGGTTACTTTATTGTTATGTCTTAAAGAAAGTTATCGAAATTGAGGCACATTTTTAGCACACAAACTTTTTGAAAACATGCTTATACCAAACTTTATGTTTTTTGTAATTATATACACTTATGTATGTATGATGTATTATACTAAGTATACTTATATATATTTGTATATGCATGATGTATTGATTGAATGCTTAAAGTATTGTAACATATTGTTATTGATTGTAGGTAATAACAAGTCAATTGTGAACATTCATGATCAATCATGGGGGTCAACGAAATCAACATACAAGACTATATGATGATGGGGGTTTGTGTTCATTGTTGAAAGACATAGATGTGGACATTTTATCACACATTGACTTGATGACTGACCTTGAAAGGATATGTGAATTGAGGAAACGGAGTTTTAAAGTTGGATGGATAAACAATGGGAAAATGCAAATGATAGACACAGACCAACAATTTTTATTTATGTGGGACCATATTGTTGGTGAAGAAGTTAGAGGTAGGAGATATGTGTACCACTTATATTTGTTTGGAGTTGTAGAGAAGGTATCGCATAACAAACCCAAGCCACCAAGGTTGTTTTTTAGCAACACCAAGGATGATCCACTTGTGTTGTCCCAAGATGATGAAGGTGAGGGTGTTTAGCGGTCAATTGAGGGAGGTGGTGGTATTGAGCATGCAACAAAGTATGATGTAAAGACAGAACTCTACTTAGCAGATGTTGAGTATGGAAATGATGATGAAAATGGCAATGACGATGAACTACTAGAGTTGCTTAAGTTTGAAGTAAGATTTCCAGGATTGATGAAGTAGGTCTAAAAGAAACTTATAGGTTTGATGAAGAGATGAAAACACAAGTTGAAGATGTTGATGTTATGGTTGAAGGAGATAATCATGATGATAGTAATCAAGGTAGTCAAAGCGTGAAGCGAAGGCGAAGCGATTTGCCATGACTTGGCTTTAAGTGAAAAGTGAAGCGATGGCTTTACGCAAGTAAATCGGCCCTAAATTTTTTTAATATTATATAAAAAAATGTAAATATATGCATTTTCTTGTAAATATACATAGATAATCAATGTACAGATGCGAGTTCCTTCTTTGGGTGACGATGATGGAAATTTCGGTGAAGCTTTGTTTGAAGGTAAGAAGATTGGTACATTGAACAAGATCTCAAGCTCTTATCTATTGAAGCTCTCTAATTTAGCCGTGAAACTCTAAGGAGATATAGATATAGAAAAAAAAATGAGAAGAAGAAAGACAAAAAAAAAAAACGATTTTGTTTAATGAAGCCATGGCTTTGGTGGCTTCACGCTTTAACAAAAAGAGCTAAAAGCGGTGGGTTTTTTTTTACTTTAGGGTAGTGGCCTGGCTTTGACCAAAGCGAAGCAAGATGTCATGGCTTGGCTTTTGGCTTTAAGCGGCGCCTTTGGATGACTTTGACCACACTGATAGTAACGGTGAAGAAGATAATCATGATGATGGTAATGGTGAAGAAGATTTAGGTGATTGTATTACCTACAAGAGACCAAGTGACGATAATGGTCAAATAAGTAGTGGATTACCTCATCATTCGGCTAATGAACCAGCAACAAATGTAGATTTTGATAAATTGTTTGACACTGTTGATTTGTATGGTGATGAAGATGAAACATATGCAGACCATAAGACATTGGTGATCTCCATGACAAAAAAGAGTGGACTACTATGAAAATATGTAGGAAGTAGATGAGAAGATATGTTGTGAGGAACATCTTGGAGCCTCATTTGAAGATACATAGATGTGAGTTTATGTCAGATAGACAAAAAGGTTTGATCCAAGCTGTGGCAGAAGTGTTTCCATATGACAAACACATGTATTGTTTTAGGCACATGTATTAGAACTTCAAAAAAACATTTAAAGGTGGGCACTTGCAAACTCTTAGCTGGGGAGCTGCAAATTCTTTCAAAGTTGAAGACCACGAAGCTTACATGAAGCAGTTGGGAAATGATGAGCCTAAAACAAAATAGTCATTGGAACATGAGGACATGAAGTCATGGGCAAGGCCACAATTTGATCTCACATCCAAGTGTGGGCATACAACTAACAATTTCTCAAAGTCTTGGAACAAAATGATATTTCATCTTAGGAAGTGTAATATCTGGGTTTAAAAAATATATATATTTCGGGCAAGGGTGTACTCAGTAGAGGTGGTGGGGGAAAATTGCCACCCACCCCTTAAAACACGACCCCCTTTCTTTCTTCTTTTTCTTTTCTTTTTTCTTCTTTCTTTCCAGGGAGCGAAGCAGCGAACTCTTCATTTCCAGCGGGATTTTGTCGACCGTTTTGGGTGATTTCTTCCCCCACAGCTCACATTCTCCTCCTCATTTCTTCCTCTCTGCATTCCCTCTTCATTTCTCTGTTGATTTTTTGAAAAAAAAAAAAACAAAAAAAATCATTTTTCATTTGGGTTTGGTGTGGGATTGATTTATTGGTTTCCATAGCTCCGATCAGCCGTGGAGGGGCCTTGGTGCCGTCATTGGGAGCCCTTAGAACCGACATGCAAGGTTGAATTTGGGGTTGGCTGAAAATTTTCAAAATATCAGAGTGCATGTTTGTTTGGAGGGTTATTCGGCGTGAATCCGGGCTTTGGGTGCGTGGGTGAGCCTCACATTCGTGACTCCGGGTGTTCTTAGACCCATTTCCGGGCTATTGTGCAGTTTGGAGGCGATCAGATCGGAGTAGGGAGGGTTTCGGCGCGTTTTCGCCAAACTTTGGGTTTCGGCAGGGTGTTTGCCGAATTTTTATTGCCTGTAAGTTTTTCTTTCAGTCATGCGCCGCTTGTAATTTATTTATTTATTAAATTTTCGGCTAGTTTACTCATTTTCGAGTCCGCCTTGCAATTTTAAAAATTTTCGTGTTCCCGCATTCGTTGTTTTGCCTGTTAGAAGCTTCGACCTGTAGGAATTGGGTTTTGAAAATCCATTCCGCCCAGGTGAGTGGAATTATAATATTTATTTTGATAAATAATTATTTGAAATCCTGAATTTAATTTTTACATTATGCCGTCGATTGTGTATAATTGAATCCAAATCCGAAATTCAAGGTTTTTAGATATTTCAAGGATTGTGTTAGTTATTTGTGAATGAATTATGCATTGAATTTCCGGAAAGCATGATATACTTGAATGAAAACGAATAGTGAAGAAATTTTGGTGTGATTAGGCTTTGGTGTAATGACATGAGACTTGTATGCTTTGTTTTCGAGTTTGCATAGTATGTCATGTTTACCGTGGATTTTCGAGTCTTGAGCATGTATGATATTGACTCGAATAAATTTATCGTGGTGAATTGGGTCATGTTGAGACCCTTGCATAGTCGTGGTTTTTTAAAAATTGCCAAATTGTTTATGATTGCATGTCTGTTATCATTGATTATTTATAGACTCGTCATTTGTGCATGTGGATAGTAGTATAAGTGTCTTTACCCCCCTATAATGCCTGTTGTGCCGATGCTTAGGAGCTTGCTCGCATCGTGAGTTGGATGGTGCTTGAGATGACTCGCACCTGACATTGTGGACGCTATAGCATGTGGCAAGCTTGCTGAGGTGCGGTGACCTCCCGCACGCACTTGCCACTATAGAGTGCAGTAGGACGGTCCCGGAGGACGTGCTTTGGAGATTACTTGCTTTCCCTCCCAGCGCGCTTGAGT
The DNA here is from genome assembly GCA_003290165.1 of Berberis thunbergii. NCBI lineage: Eukaryota > Viridiplantae > Streptophyta > Magnoliopsida > Ranunculales > Berberidaceae > Berberis > Berberis thunbergii. The sequence continues at coordinate 15,592 of QNQO01005354.1, forward strand.
TTGATTGTGTTAGGTTGGCCGTGTTAGGCCAGTCGTTCGGGATGTTTGAGTTTGTATCTTGGTAGATGGCACCCCATTAAGATACAAACAAGCCCGAAGTGGTATTGGTGCACGTTGTGGGATGTGTCTGGGTGAGACACATTCGTAGGGTATGCAGATACCTACGATATGAGACACTTATACAAATATTTTGGTTTCGACTTGATTGCTATACCTAGAAGACTAGGAAGAATTATGAGATTGTCTTTATTTCCATCGCTTGATATTTACCATGTTTGAATCACGTGTACTGATCGGGATATATCGTAGACTTGTAGATATTGTTGAATCTGAAATGTTTGTGTTGTTGCTTGTTACTTATCATTTATTGTCTGGCATGAATTTTCCTGGTATAGTATTCTGTTGTTTGTATTTAGTTCGCTCGCACCAGTTAGCTTTGTGCTTTGCTGACCCCGCAAGGGGTGTGCTTCTATTGGAGTGCAGGTAGTGTTGGCGTTCCTGCTGAGCGTGGCGCGTAGGCCCCGTTTCCCGTTGTAGGCGCATTTTGTGGTGTTTTGTCGTGTCCACCCGGTACGGGTATCTTTTTCTTCCTCTGTGTTTCAGATGTATTATGTGGTTATACTAGATGTTTGTATACTTGTTTTGTCGTTATGACTCTGGCGGGGCGAATCAAATATATATTTTTTTGTTCAAATTTTATCGTAGTTTTTATTTTCGTTTCATTCTCATATCAAGAATGCGTTATATTATGGTGTCGTGGCCGGTTACGATCCGCCTGTGTCACGGGTTAGTTCACTCATCGGCACGCTGCGATTCCCGTGGAGGGTCGGGGCATGACAGAGCTTGGTATCAGAGCCGTTGTTTACCAGTTCACATAGAACATCATCGTATACCACTTTCTTGAGTGAATTGGGTAGAGCAGTTAGGACTTTTGTTGTGTTGTTTGATGTATGGTATGTGTGTTTTCTTTTTCGTAGAGGTTGTTTGGTGATGGCACGTGGTAAGAGATCCCAGGGTGAGGGATCAGGCACTGCTGGAGAGGATGTCTCTCAGGCTTTTATGGAAATGATAACCCAGTTGGCACAAAATATGAGGCAGGGCTGTCAGTCAGAGGATCCGTTTACTCGGCGCAACATGGATTTCGTTAGCTTGGGTGATGAAAGATTTGATGGCACCGGAGATTCTCTAGCTGCGGATCGGTGGATCCGTAAGGTAGAGCTCATATTTGAGAGGATGGTGCTGACACCTATACAGCGTACTGAATTAGCAGCACACCAGTTTGACGGAGAGGCTATGTACTGGTGGGATTCAGTGAGGCAGAGTCGTGATGTGTCAGAGATGCAGTGGGATACATTTCGCCAGGTGTTTGAACAACATTTTGTTCCTGATTCTGCCAGAGCTGAGATAGTGGACAGGTTTCTACATTTACAGCAGGGTTCTAGATCTGTTTTTGAATACTTGGCCGAGTTTACACAGTTGAGCCGCTATGCCATTTGTTTTATAGATACTCCAGAGAAGAAGAACAGGAAGTTTTTGAGTGGTCTGAACCCGTTCCTAAGTAAACAGTTGATGGTGATGATTGATCGTCCTTTTGAGAAATTAGTGGACGTCACTTTGAGTCAGGAGTGAGTGGACGCCGAGTGTAGACAAGAGACTTTGGTTCGACGAGCTAGAGGTTCGGAACGCAGTCAGAGGTTTGGCCGAGGAAGCCAGACAATTGAGCAGACACAGCAGCCAGAGCGTGCCAATGTCCAGCAGAGAGACCCTGGTAGAGGGGGACCAGTTAGGACTGACAGAGACCGCAGAAGTGACAAACGTTCTCGAGGAGATCATCGACAGCAGCAGCAACAACAGAGACATCCTAGGTGGGGTGGTCAGACAGGAACTAGGAGCGGTTGCTTCACTTGTGGTCAGAAGGGACATGTAGCCCGTGATTGTCCAAGAGGTCAGACAAATCGATGGGAGCATGTAGTTTGTTATACTTGTGGACAATTGGGGCACTTTTCTAGACTTTGTCCTCAGAATAGGGATGGACCAGCACAACAGAGGGCGCCTCAGGGACAGTTAGCACCTGCGCCTGGAATTGGTCAGAGAGTCCCTCTCCCAACACCGCCTGTTCACCTAACAGCTATTCCCGATCAGGAAAATGTTGAGGGTATGTTATTATTATTGTTATTGTCGTTTTGTGTGTGCCAGTTGTAGTAAGATTTGTATTATGTGCATTATGCGTAGGAAAAATTGCATGTTAGTGTGTTGTTATGTGATTCAGGATATATGTATTGTGTGCCAGATTTTGTGCATTCGTCATCTTCCCTGTTGAGGGCTCTTTTCGATACAGGAGCATCTAGGTCTTTTATTTCTAGACAGTTGGTTGTTAGAGACAACTTTAAGGTAGTGCCTTTGCCAGAGCCCCTGTGCGTTGTGTCTCCCTTGGGCAGTTCAGTTTGGTTGTGGGAATATTGTCCCCGTTTCGAGTTTTCCCTATTGGGGGTACAACTTTGTGTTTGACTTTATTGTCTTGGGTTTTGAGGGCTATCATTTGATTCTAGGGATGGATTGGTTGTCCAGTCATCCGGTGATCATTGATTGCTTGCATAGATCGGTGATGTTAGCGCCACCTGATGTTTCGCCTCTTGTGTTGGCTTGTGAGCCCGATTCGGTTTCTTTGATGTCGAGTTTTCTTAGCTCTCTTGAGATTTTTTGTCCCGACACCAGTTCTGTAGAGGTTGTGTGTGAGTTCCCTGATGTGTTTAAGGAGATTCCTGGTATCCCCCCTCGTGGTGAGGTAGAGTTTTGGATTGACCTGGTTCCTGGTACTGCACCTATATCAAAATCAGCGTACAGGCTTGCTCCTAAGCAATTGGAAGAGATGAAAGAACAGCTTGATGAGTTGTTTCGTAAGGGGTTTATTCGACCGAGCAATTCACCTTGGGGAGCTCCAGCAATATTTGCATCCAAGAAGGATGGATCATTGAGGATGTGCATAGATTATCGAGATCTGAATAAAGTGACCATCAAGAATAAGTATCCATTGTCACGAATTGATGATCTATTGGATCAGTTGAGGGGAACCGTAGTGTTTTCACAGTTAGATTTGCAGTCTGGGTATCATCAGATGAGAGTTGAGGAACATTCCGTTCCAATTACCACTTTTCAGACCCGTTATGGCTTGTATGAGTTTCCAGTCATGCCATTTGGATTAACAAATGCACCAGCTTTCTTCATGGATTTGATGAATATATTGTTCAGTCTGTATTTGGACAAGTTTGTGGTAATCTTCATTGACGATATCTTAGTGTACTCGAGGAGTTTAGAGGAGCACAGAGAGCACCTTCGCATTGTTTTGCAGACACTTAGAGAAAATTAGTTGTATGCGAAGTTCAGTAAGTGTCACTTCTGGGAGCCTGAAGTTTGATTTCTTGGGCATGTCATTTCTAGTGGAGGTATTGCAGTGGATCTCAAGAAAGTCGAAGCAGTGAAGTCTTGGAGACGACCGAGTAGTGTGACGGAGATTCGTAGTTTTCTAGGTTTGGCTGGTTATTACCGACGGTTTATCGAGAAATTTTCTCTGATTGCGGCACCACTCACTCAGTTAACTAGGAAGAATGTTCCTTTTGTATGGTCAGAAAAGTGTGAAGAAGCTTTTGAAACTTTGAAGCTTCGGTTGACTTCAGTACCAGTGTTGACTATTTCGACACCTGGTAGCCGACTGGTAGTATTTACTGATGCTTGCGGTACAGAATTGGGTGGAGTGTTGATGCAAGGCAAGAAGGTTGTAGCCTATGCGTCTCGACAGTTGAAACGAGCGGAGATATCCGACACATGATTTAGAGTTGGCAGCCGTAGTCTTTGCTTTGAAGATCTGGAGACATTATCTGTATGGTGAGAGGTTCGAGTTGTTCACAGATCACAAGAGTTTGAAGTACCTATTCACTCAGAGGGAGTTGAATACGAGGCAACAACGATGGGTTGATTTCCTTAGCAATTATGACTTCGAGATACAGTATCAGCCTGGTAGGGCTAATGTGGTTGCAGATGCCTTGAGTAGGCGACATGCAATGATGGAAACCATGATGATTCAGGAGTATCGAACACTTGAGGCATTAGTTTCATTTGCAGTTCAGCCTATTTTCAGTACAGAAGGCAGAATGATAGCGGGTTTAGCAGTTTATCCGTCGTTGATCAGTAGAGTGGTGGAGAAACAGACCTCTGACCCAGTGATTACGAGGCAGATAGCAGATTTGGTAGTGGACACATTGGATGAGTGCCCTCCTGATTGGTCGGTGGGTTCAGATGGAGGGTTGTGGTTTCGTGGGCGACTTTGTGTTTCGTCTGATGAGGAGTTGCGAAAAGATATCTTACAGGAAGCTCATAGATCTCGTTTCACCACTCACCCCGGTGGAAAAAAGATGTATCCAGATTTGAGATGTTCTTTCTGGTGGCATGGCATGAATAAAGACATTGGAGAGTTTGTGACACGGTGTGCGACTTGTCAGCAGGTGAAAGCCGAGCATCGGAGACTGTCTGAGTTATTGCATCCATTGGATATCTCGACGTGGAAGTGGGAGTATATCACTATGGATTTCATCGATGGACTTCCACGGTCGAGGAAAGGTAATGAGTTGATAGGGGTCATTGTTGATCGGTTGACGAAGTGTGCACATTTCATTCCTGTTAGTAGGAATCGAACGACAGACAGTCTAGTGGTGTTGTTCATTCGGGAGATAGTTTACCTTCATGGGTCGCCTGTTTCGATTATATCCGACAGAGATCCGCTTTTCACAGCCCACTTCTGGCAAAGCTTTCAGCAAGCTATGGGTACCAGATTAGACATGAGTACCGCTTATCATCCACAAACAGATGGCCAATTTGAGCGAGTGAATCAGGTAGTGGAAGACATGCTTAGAGCATGCATTTTATACTTTGGGGGCAATTGGGAAGATCACCTACTGTTATGCGAGTTTGCATACAACAACAGCTACCACGTAAGTATTGGCATGGCACCGTTTGAAGCACTCTACGGACGACCGTGTAGGTCCCCTGTTTGTTGGGCAGAGATTGGAGAGTCAGTTGTGATGAGGCCGGATGTGATCAGAGAAACTACTGAGAAGATTGAGCTGATTAGAGCGCGTTTGTTGACAGCCCAGAGTATACAGAAGAGTTACGCTGATAGGAGGCGTAAGGAGTTAGAGTTTGATGTTGGCGACAGGGTTTTTCTGAAAGTTTCCCCGATGCGCGGAGTTGTTAGGTTCCGAAGTCGTGGGAAACTTACACCGAGGTATGTAGGGCCATATGAGATTACTGAGAGGATTGGACCAGTGGCCTACAAATTGGCTTTGCCGCAGAGTATGTCAGGTATCCACGACGTGTTTCACGAATCCATGTTGCGAAAGTGTTTGGCAGACCCATCACAGATTATAGAGCCTGCTGAGGTGGAGATTTCGGATGAGTTGACGTATCCAGTGAGGCCAGTAGCCATTGTTGATGATGATGTGAAACAACTTCGTCGAAGGATAGTGAAGTTAGTGAAGGTTCAGTGGAGCCACCGAGCGGGTGACGTGACTTGGGAGCTGGAGGACCAGATGAGACGGAAATACCCTGAGCTTTTTGCTTAGGTTTTTTTGTCGTGGCTTTTGTCCGATCTTGAGGACGAGATCTCTTTTAAGGTGTGTATGATGTAATATCTGCGATAAAAAAAAGATTTCAGGCAGGGGTGTACTCAGTAGAGGTGGTGGGGGTAAATAGCCACGCACCCCTTACCCTTTCTTTCTTCTTTCTCTTTTCTCTTTTCTTTTTCTTCTTTCTTTCTAGGGAGCGAAGCAGCGAACTCTTCGTCTTCAACGGGATTTCGTCGACTGTTTTGGGTGATTTCTTCCCCCACAGCTCACCTCCTCCTCCTCATTTCTTCCTCTCTGCATTCCCTCTTCATTTCTCTGTTGATTTTTCGAAAAAAAAAAAACCAGTTTTCATTTGGGTTTGGTGTTGGACTGATTTATTGGTTTCCATAGCTCCGATCAGCCGTGGAGGGGCCTTGGTGGCGTGAATCCGGGCTTTGGGTGCGTGGGTGAGCCTCACATTCGTGACTCCGGGTGTTCTTAGACCCATTTCAGGGCTGTTGTACAGTTTGGAGGCGATCAGACCGGAGTAGGGAAGGTTTCGGGGCGTTTTCGCCAAACTTTGGGCGGCGGGGTGTTTGCCGAATTTTTATTGCATGTAAGTTTTTTTTCAGTCACGCACCGCTTGTAATTTATTTATTTATTCAGTTTTCGGCTAGTTTACTCATTTTTGAGTCCGCCTTGCAGTTTAAAAATTTTTCGTGGTCCCGCATTCGTGGTTTTGCGTGTTAGGAGCTTCGACCTGTAGGAATTGGGTTTTGAAATCCATTCCGCCCAGGTGAGTGGAATTATAATATTTATTTTGATAAATAATTATTTGAAATCCTGAATTTAATTTTTACATTATGCCGTCGATTGTGTATAATTGAATCCAAATCCGAAATTCGGGGTTTTCAGATATTTCGAGGATTGTATTAGTTATTTGTGAATGAATTATGCATGGGATTTCCGGAAAGCATGATATACTTGAATGAAAAAGAATAGTGAAGGAATTTTGGTGTGATTAGGCTTTGGTGTAATGACATGAGACTTTAATGTTTTGTTTTCGAGTTTGCATAGTATGTCATGTTTTACCGTGGATTTCCGAGTCTTGAGCATGTATGATATTGACTCGAATAAATTTATCGTGGTGAATTGGGTCATGTTGGGACCCTGGCATAATCATGGTTTTATAAAAATTGTCGAATTGTTTATGATTGCACGTCTGTTATCATTGATTATCTACAGACTCGTCATTTGTGCATGTGGATAGTAGTATAAGTGTCTTTACCCCATATAATGTCTGTTGTGCCGATGCTTAGGAGCTTGCTCGCATCGTGAGTTGGATGGTGCTTGAGATGACTTGCACCTGACATTGTGGATGCTATTGCATGTGGCAAGCTTGCTGAGGTGCGGTGACCTCCCGCACGCACTTGCCACTATAGAATGCAGTAGGACAGGTTCCGGAGGACGTGCTTTGGAGATTACTTGCTTTCCCTCTCAGTGCGCTTGAGTTTGATTGTGTTAGGTTGGCCGTGTTAAGTCAGTCGTTCGGGATGTTTGAGTTTGTATCCTGGTAGATGGCACCCCATTAGGATACAAACAAGCCCGAAGTGGTACTGGTGCACGTTGTGGGATGCGTTTGGGTGAGACACATTCGTAGGGTATGCGGATACCTACGATGTGAGACACTTATACAGAATTTTTGGTTTCGACTTGATTGCTATACCTAGAATATTTGGAAGAATTATGAGATTGTCTTTATTTCCATCGCTTGATATTTACCATGTTTGAATCACGTGTACTGATTGGCATATATCATAGACTTGTAGATATTGTTGAATCTGAAATGCTTGTGTTGTTGCTTGTTACTTATCATTTATTGTCTGGCATGAATTTTTCTGGTATAGTATTCTGTTGTTTGTATTTAGTTCGCTCGCACCAGCTAGCTTTGTGCTTTGCTGACCTCGCAACGGGTGTGCTTCTATTGGAGTGCAGGCAGTGTTAAAATTCCTGCTGAGCGTGGCGCGTAGGCCCCGTTTCCCTTTGTAGGCGCGTTTTGTGGTGTTTGGTCGTGTCCACCCGGTACGGGTATGTTTTGCTTCCTCTGTGTTTCAGATGTACTATATGGTTATACTAGATGTTTGTATACTGGTTTTGTCGCTATGACTCTGGCGGGGCGAATCAAATATATATTTATTTTGTTCAAATTTTATCGTAGTTTTTATTTCCATTTCATTATCGTATCAAGAATGTGTTATATTATGATGTTGTGGACGGTTACGATCCGCCTGTGTCACAGATTAGTTCACACATCGGCACGCTGCGATTCCCGTGACGGGTCTAGGCGTGACAGGAAGCTACCACTAGTAAGGTTATCCGAAAAGTTCCAGAAGTTAGTGATGGAGATTTTGCATGATAGAAGAACCAAGGGAGATATGCTTTAGCTTGAGAGTAGTGGAGTTGTCCCTAGAGTTGTTAGGATCATGCAAATGTATAACAGAAAGTACAATCACTACTATGTGCATGGGTCAATCCAATTCTTACACCAAGCAGAGAATAAACATTAGAAATCATGGGTTGTCAACTTGGCTAAGAAAGAGTGTCATTGTTGTAGATCGCAAATTACTCATATTCCTTGTATTCATGGTTATGCTGCTATCATGAGCATCAAAATGCCTTGGATAGAGTAAGTGTATATGCTTTTGTTACATTAGGGTACTTATTTTTTTCAATACAAAAGAGTATGAGCACGACTATGGTGCCTAGTCCAGGGTGCCTGTTTGGTACCAAGCACCAAACAAGCACCTTGGACCAGGCACCGTAGATTCAGGGAAGGTGTACTATGGTTCTTATTATTTTTATTTTTTGTCATTTTAATAATGTGGTTGCTCTATTATCTGTTTGGGGTGCCATTAACAACTACCCTTCAAATGGTCAAGTTTGAAATGCCATGCCAGAATCCTAACAGGGTGGCATCACTGTCAGAGAAGCCATGGTCTTTCTCATCCCACCAACGCCAACAAACAAAACCAAAACAAACACAACTCACCTTCACCTACCCACCACCACCCCTCTCGATCTATTGTTAATGCTCTCTTCACCTGCCAATTAAGACACCCACACGCCCCTTTCTTCTTCCAATCTCTCTTTTCGCGCCTTCACTTCAGACTTCATCTTCCCTTACCCTCCAACAAACTCTAGCAATTCCATTAGCAGAAGCAGAATCACTCGAGGAAGAATGGGAAGTGATGGAAAGGTCATCACTTTGGCAGAGGTCGCCGAGCACAACAGCTCTAAGGACTGTTGGCTGGTTATTGGTGGAAAGGTAATATTTTTTATTCAATTCACCCCACTTTCAATTAGCTACCATGTGCATACTTCATAGTTTAATTAAAGGGTTGTTTTTGTTTGGGTTTTCATCACATGATTTGATGATGGGTTGGCTTGTTTTGGTACCCCTTTTGCATGATTTTATGATGAGTTTAGTTTGGGTACTCTTTTTTAACATGATTTGACGATGGATCAGTTTGGGTCTTCATCAATTTGATGATTGATGATGGATAGACTTCAGTTTGACTATTCTTGCTTGAATTGATAGTAGGTTGGATCTTCTTTGTTTGTCCGTTGACTGTTTGTCTATGTAGTTCAATGTTGATGGGTTTGTGCCAAAACGCTTGGATCTGTATCTGGGTGTTTAGATTTTAGCAATTTTTCAATTTTTACTGAGGTTTGGGGGTACTAAATTCTCAACTTTCCGACGTTTCATTCCTTTGTAGATCTTTTATGTAGTCTGCTTTTTAGTAGGCTGTCCTACCTAAAGACAATGTGTATAAATTACGTTATTTGATTCTGGGAAAAGGGTACTGGTTGAAAATTATTTAAAGATAGGGTCTTTACATGAATCAGTGGAGGCACTGCCATGATGAAACAATGCGGAATTGTAGTAACATTGTTTGTATCCAGATCCTCTGAAAATTATATCAAACACTATTTTTGTGCAACTTATAATTATTTTGTTAGATTTAGAGCCAACCACAATGTAGGTTGACTTTGTTGTTTATAAGTTGTTAGTGCTTTACCGATCTTTAAGAAAACAGAAAACAGAAAAAAAAAAAAAAAAAAAACAAAAAAACCCAGAAGATAAAAGGTATTAAACTGGACAATAACTTCGGTATCAGATATTTCATGGGGCTATCCTAATTTGATCACCATTCTATTTATTTATTAACTCATTTTTACCTTGATTGTGAATTTCAAATTTCAATCCACTTGTGTTTTTGTGGCATAGTCCAAAGTACCTGTATCTGTACGTGTATTTTGTGATCATTTGTTGCTCCAGTCGAGTAGTAATTATGGAGATGCTATGAATTTTTTGTCTTGGAAAGAGGGCAGGACACTAAATTAGTTTCAATATTTCAAAACAAAAAGAGGTCGATGTGCCATATAGTTGTGTACTACCCTTGATTGATTGAGGTAGTCTAGAGAAGCTCTATCTGTGTTTTGTGATTCAAGCCAATTTAGGAATAGAGTTGGATTTCATGTTGAATGTAGTCATTCTCATTTTACTCAGACCTTAGAAAGGCTTGAGTTCCGGACCTTCCGGTTCCTAATGATGGTTTTTGAGTTTCATGTCTTCAATTTTCTGGCAATATCCCGCTCCTAGGGATTTTGGCATGGCTCGAGGTTCCTTAGGAATGTGGGATTGGGTAAGAATTTGGATAGTATTCCCAATGCTCCAGGGTGTTAAAAGTGCTATATTTTGTAATTCCTTTCTCTAAAAAGTTTGTTTTTCTGTAATTAATTGAGAAATTATCATCTGAGGAGAGACATACACACTTGCGAGACAGATTTGCAGGAGCAAGAAAAACACCTTTTCCAATCTCATCAAGTTTCATGGCTTGAACAAGCGTTGTTTGATAATTTGATATCTAAAGATGCAAAATGATAAATTTCTTGTGGGATGATCAGCATGTATCAATTTAGTTGGTGGAAGAGGACTTGCTGGAAAAATAGGAGGCCTTTGGGATGAAAAGCTTAAAGAAGTCTACCTAGACACTTATGTGTCAATGTTTTCTGAAAATTTGGTTGGAATTCAGTAATTTGTTGATGAAGCTTTGTAAGTTTAGGTATTTGTTGATCAGGCATTTTCCGAATCTTTCATGACTGTAAGGTGCCCCATTTTAGGGATGGAAGGGCAATATAGAGTAAGGTGCAAGTGGGTGCTGGTGGGTTGCCCTTGACCAATCCGATTTTTGGACACTTTACCTTATACAACCTTGTGTTGGCTACCATGTTGTCCATGATCAAAATGTTCAAATTGTTTGATTGGGTGAAGCCTGGTTTTCTGCTTGACTTTTCCAGAAAAGACTACCATGTTTTTTTGTTTGGTCTTTGGTGAGAATTCCCACATCTTCACATTGTTTGGCAAAAACATAAATACTAACTGAGCATTGGCCAGTGATTGGTGAAGTGACAATGCAATTTTTTATATTCTGCACACTGCACCTCCCTGATGTTGAGCGACAAAGGGACATGCATCATGTTCTCAACTCCAATAAACAAAAAATTGAAGTACCAAAATGCCCCTACCAAACTTTAGAAACCTCTAAAATCCATTTAAATGCTCTAGGATTACTTTAAACTATGTAACAATGACACCTTTTCTACCAAAAAAGAGTGTGTCAACATGTATCATGTCAGATACTCGTGTCGACACTCACAAATGCTCCCATCAGACACTCCATGCGTAGATTATCAATTTTTTTCACATATCTTTAAAAAAAAATTCAATTTTATACTAATTTTACATGCATATTATATGTTAGCAGTACATGAGTAGTAATATTGATTTACTAGTGAATAAATGTGTCTAATAAATCATGCTAAAATGTACACACTTGTCCCTAGCATATGCGGTACTGTTTTTTTTTTTAACCTGTTTAGCGTGTCCAACACTTTTGTGTCCATGTCGTTGTTATATAGTTCAAAATTTATTTTTCCCTTTCATATTTCACTGTATCATACAAGATAATACGATCTAGCTATCACTTCTTACAAGATAACCTCATCCATCACTTTCTCACTATTACATTTTGATTTCTTTCTATTGTAAACAACCCAACCAAGATTGTACCACAAACCACTAACAACCTCATTTAACCAACCAAAGTTACCTTTCTCAGTCCAACCAAGGTCGGCCCGAAACTATGTTATTAATGCGGCGAAAACTCGCTGATTAATTGTAATTCGGGTTTGACCGAATCGAATTGGGTGAAATCAGTTGGGATTTAGCGAACTTCGAAAAATCAACGAGCCACCGATTAATCGGCCCAGCCGACTTGCTGATTTATCGTCATAACTTACTTTTTACTGATATAACTTATATTGGTTTATTTATGAATGATTGAATGGAAATTATTTTTATTGATATAACTTATATCGATTTATTTTTTAATGATTGAATGTTAGTTTTAGAGTTTACATGTTGCTATTTACTGGTAGAGTGATGTTGCTAAGTGCTAACTTGTTATCATTTGTTGTTACTTGTGTTGTTGTGTTTGTTGTTCCTAAACAAGTCTAGGTACCTGCAAAATTAAATTCAGCTGTAAATTAGTAAAATTTAAATTATATATGAATATTCAAAGTAAACCGATTAATCCCGCTTAATCGTAATTCGGTTCTGGACCGCGCTACGACCACTTTCCGATTTAACTGCATAGGCTCGAAATCACATTAAGACCTTACTCTTCAATTGATAGATATCAATAGTGAGATGACAACCTAGTGACCGATTTCTTTTTTATCAAAAAAAACAAGGTGTTGTATTGGTATATCCAAAAAGATGATTAGAGAAGACACTAACCAATACACAAATTATACACTGTCATGTGCATCATGTCACCACTATACAATCCCATTTAAACATACAAGAAAAAAGGAATGTCTCTAAATTTCTCCTAACCAGGCCCACAACCAGAAAGTGATTTCGAGATGTATCCAAAGATTAACCACTTCCTTTTTGACCTCTTAAAGATTATGTTGTTTTTCTCCCTCCAAACCACCCAAGGATGCACGGACTCAGACTCGGACACGGATGCGACACGGCGACTCGGCAATTTTAAAAAAAATAGGACTCGACGACACGGTCAAACTTAATTTTTTAATATATTTTTTTGTAACTCTTAAGAACATAAATCATAAATAAATTAATAATACTATTAAACAGTCCAAACATATCAATAAAACATTCAAATTCATTCATTCAAAATTACAAATGCATCATAAAGTCAAGCTCAACTGCTCAAGTCATACTCATAAAGGCTAAAGCATAAGCAATATAATTTCATTAACTTGATATTGTAAATAAAATGTAAATTGATAATTTCAAAAACTCACCAGTGAGGCGGCTACATCTCTTCTTCATTAACTGGCAGATCAATTGTCACATTTTCTTCATTCAACAGCCCAGCTTCTAGCTTAGGTTCATCAAGTGAAAGACTGACAATCTCAAGCATTCCAGTAGCATCCAAATCCAACGAATCAATAGTATTTCCTGCGATATCCCACATCCTTGTCTCACCTTCATTGTACTCTTGTTTTCTTCTTGACAAAAAACGAAGGTTGGAATGCACATACACTAAATCTTCAGCTCGTTGTGGGGTCAATTTGTTCATTTTTAATGAGTGGATGTTGTTATACGTGCTCCAATTCTTCTCACAACATGAGGAAGAACAAGGTTGCCCAAGTAACTTCAAAGCAATATTCAGGAGTAATGGTGCACAGGTATTATGAGAAACCCACCACACATCAGGTTCTAGGTATTCTCTATTCTGTAGAGCACCACCTTCTGCAAACTGTCTAGTACCCGTTGAAAACCTAGCATACTCTATAATAACCAATCTTCTTTCTTCAATATTAGGAAAGTATCTCTTGAAACACTTATCGCTCTCCTTTGTAATCTCAGGATCTCTGTGTGGTGAAATACAATTAGGATCCTCTTCAAGCCATTCTCTGCTATAATACCTATATATAAGCAATGTCAATCACAAATTAATATATAAACATTTAGTGCATAACTCATGAATTCTAGTCTTCTAGTCAAGACTCGAGAATAAGTAGAATAAAAGTTAAAAACAATGTAGTTATTTACCTTGGATTCAAGGAATGTGCTAAGCAATGCAGTGGTGTGTTGTTTTTCTCCCATCGATCTACCAATATCTGATGCACCACTGAAAAAAACTCTGACTCCTCACTATTTTCCCTTCGTGGCTGTAAATAACTTGTTTCGCTTTCTCAATCATAACATCCCACATCTCATACACCAAGTGAAGACAAAACTTATCTGTATCAACCCTCCGCAACATTGAATAAATATGCTCTGTGAAATGAAGTACATAGTCCACTTTGTCCCACCACAAGTCATCCAATAGTTTTTCTTTCACAATCCGTGCTTTCTCAACATCATCTTCCCTGTAGGAATCCCACTGATCTCCAATCACCATACTCTGGATGCTACTTTTAATGTCTTTCAACCTCTTGAGCATAATTATGCTTGAAGCAAAGCGTGTCTCTGCTATGGAAAACAACTTCAATCTCAAATGCTCATTAAACATATGCAACCTCATGGAATGGTTCATGATAAAGTTCTTGATCAGCACCCCATCCCCAACAACATCAATAATCCAACTACACAAACTGTAGGCCTTTTCATTTGCAGGCGTGTTCTTTGGAGCGCATATGTTCTTCAAGGCAAGGTTGAGAGTGTGGACTACACAAGGTGTCCAAAAAACCTCAGGATACTGGCTCTTAACAAGTAAACCTGCAGTCTTACAAACTAGAGCATTGTCGGTTATAACTTGAACCACATTACGTGGCCCAACGTCACGTACGACTTCCTTGATCAAATCAGTAATAAAGAACTTTGCTTTGTATTCCCCTTCACAGTTCACAGCCTTCAAGAACATTGGACCACTCTCATTAATCACTATGAAATTAATGAGATGCCTCCTTTGAGAATCAGTCCACCCATCACAAACAATGGTTGCCCCTTTCGTAACCCATGCGAACTTTGTTGCCTCCAACAACCTCTGAATGTTGCCCTTTCATTTTGAAGCATGTCGTCCTCAATGCATTATACCAGGGATCTTGTAACGACTAATGGACTTTGTTTTATTCGTTGCATAGGTGAAAGCCTCATGAAAATACAGATTCCTTGCAAGGTTGAATGGCAATGTAACTGAGTAGAACGCCGTTGCAATCAAAGCATCCAACTCTTGTCGCTCACTCGTATTGAAAGCATTTGCAATAGGATTATTAGTGGCTCTCTCCTCTTTCTTTGTTCATTGTATGGAACTGAAGGACCAACCCTGTCACGCCCCGAATTTCAAGAAAAACGAAAATCCCAAAAATCCACGTAGGATTATCCGTTTTCCCAAAAGTCAGGTCATGAATTTTCATTCACGAAAAATAACAGTTGGCATCCACGAAAAATAATAAATTTGCATAATTTACCAAATAGAGGGAAAAACACAACTGATCTAAAAGTCCATCAAAGGAATAAAAATTTTAAAACTCGCAGAGCCCACGCTAACAAGTTCAATAATTTACGAATGTATCACTCAAAAAAATAATAACTCGGAGTTCAAATTACAAGAATTAAACTAACACCTACAAATAGAAAAATTTAATCTTTCAAACACGTGCAACTCCCAGCAATGCTCGTCACGTATGGTACAAAATGCTCTAAGCCCGCTCGAGATTACTGTATCCTGAAAGTAAGCTAGTTGGCTACATTTTCGAAGGAATGTACCCAAGAAGCCAAAGCCCACTTGGGTCAGCAATAAAGCTGGTGTGAAATCTCTTTATTCCCCAAAAATCAATAAAGGAATTTACAGGATATTACCAAAAATAGTACGATAGAGAAATCAAACACACAGGTACTTCCTCCACGAGGCATTCATATCCTAATTCTAATAAGTAAATACGCACTTACTTGTACCTACTAGACGGAAGTTGACTATGGCAAGTCTAACCTGCAAAAATATTAGTGGACTTGCCATCCTGTATGAAAAAGATTAGAAACAATATAAACGTAACTTATTCATTTTTATTTGAATTTGGTTTATCTTGTTAACGGAATGATCACTTAGACGATACCACATTCGCACCACATCTGTGTCGAACATACATGCTCTTATGCCTCTCTCATATAAAGGAGGACTACTCCGTCATCCATGCCCAAGTGGGGACATCACATACAAGCATGCATCGCGGATACTCCTAACTATATGAGTACCAAAAGCCACCCTTGGACTATCAATGCGCATAACCCACGTCACATTTTTTACGGATAAATATCAAAGCCTATTTTAGGCATAACAATTCACCTCATTTTCGCAAGACTAACTCGAAGGTTATTTTAATTTCTCTAGTAGGAAATGAGTGCCCCAACTCCGCAAGACGACCCACTGGTCCTTTAGTTTCTCTAGTAGGAGAGGGAAAATCATAAACAAAGAGGTGTGGTAGTTCTAAGTGATGTAATTTCAAGTGATTTATATTTTTAGAAATCAAAGGTTACCAATATCAATTATTTTTATAATCCATAATTTCTCCACAATGACATTTTTGTCAACAAGTCGATTCACAATCGTATCCACCCACATTTTTGGGGAAAACGTAGCATATTCATTAATTGCTCCATAACATCATGGCAATCAGGTCACTCCTTGATTCAAATATCCAAATCATTCATAATGCATAATAAGTCATTATGCATAATAATACCAATCTCCAAATAAGTTCAGATCAAAATATCTATGCATGCAGAATAACACCGTAAGTGAGATCCAGTGAATGTAATTCTAAAGGGACTCCAAGTGCCTAAAATTTAAATTGCAAATACCACATGAAATCTAAAAAAACATCACAAGTGGGACCCAAGGATTAATTCAAGTCTATAGCATGAAATTTTAATTGTAGATTTCAAATACCACCATCAGTGGGTCTTAGGAATTAATTATGCAGAAAATTCTATTACATAAATTCTAATTGACAAATAACAGTCATTGTCATCTTTACACTACCCTTTTGATGGCCTAAATTTTAATTGACAATAACCGTACTTGTCATTTTTGTATTACCAGTTTAGATGATTATCCACTAATAGAAGTGTAAGTCAATCAAGCAAAACAAATGTCTAATCAAAAACATCTTAAAAGATGTATTATAGGAAGATGTGAAGTATAATTCCCATTCATGAACCATAATACCCTAAGTGGATGGCTAAAGGCATTTATCTCTTTATTAACCATTCATGAATACACTAAAAAAAGATTGTCAGAAGGGATTTAATTCCTTGCCACATGGTTTTTATTTTTTTTTTATTTTTGTACTCACAGATGGGATTGAATTCTAAGAATAAAAAATGTTGTACTCACAGATGGGATTGAAGGGATTGAAGTCTTTGCCACATGGTGCATTCTTATACTCACAGTGGGACCTAACCAATACGTATTTTGAGAAAATGTTTGCCCCTTAAGGAAATTGAACTCAGATCTAGAGGAGCTTCCCTTCTCTGCACTTCTCAATTCAATTTTTTTTTTCTTTACTTGTCAAATCCCACTGTGTCAAATCTCAGATGTTAAATCCCAAAATGTTAAAATAAACCTGACAATGGTGAATAACAGGTAAAATAATATTAGCATTTCAAAAATAACAATAAAACATAGCAACAAAAAGGAAGCAGAAAAAGAACTCACAATCTTCATGTCACATCAGTCACACATCCCCATCGACTTTATGCAAATAAAATCAAAAGGACAAAAATGCAATCCAACAGTAAAAAAAATTTAGGGACGAAGAGACTCACTTTTTTTTTTTGCTTTTGCTTTTCTCCTTCTTCCTTTCTCCCTTTCTTCTTCTCCTCGCCTTTTTTTTTATTTTTTTTATTTAGCGGCAAGAGAAAAGAAAGAAAAACCTAAACCCCTATTTATTCATACTAAGACCAAATCCTTTCCTATTAGGGTTTTGATAGCAGGTTAGGAACACCCCCTCGTACTACTTGACGTCACTTCACATAAAATAAAATTAAAATTAAATAAAAATCATTATATGCTAAAGCATGGTCGTTACAACCCCCCCCCCCCCACTACTTGAACTCGGGTGCGGGTGACTACTTGAGCTCACTGAAGGAGGTAAAGGAACACTTCGCGCCCTTCCCTTGAACTTTCTGCTCTCAATGCAGCTTCATCAACAAATTGCTGCACCTGTCTAAGTTGTATGGGGATATT
The DNA here is from genome assembly GCA_003290165.1 of Berberis thunbergii. Lineage (NCBI taxonomy): Eukaryota > Viridiplantae > Streptophyta > Magnoliopsida > Ranunculales > Berberidaceae > Berberis > Berberis thunbergii. The sequence continues at coordinate 33,476 of QNQO01005354.1, forward strand.
TTGGCACAAATAGCTATCCCACGGCCTGTTATCTTCAACAAGTAGTCCTTTAATCTAGTAAGAGATCCCGTATACTCTTTCTGACAAAAGTTACACCGCCATCTAAGGTTTCCCCCACCTTCACTTGGTCTTCTTATTATTGTCACATGCGTCTAAAAATCATCTCCAGTTACTTGGCCTAAAACCAGTTTTAGTTTCTTCTTTAGTTTTCAGCCAATAGGTGCAAACTCAAATATGGGGTATTTGAAGTATTTCATGCATGCTTTCATATATATGCTAGTGCCAGCAAAAAACAGAGAGAGAAAAGAGAAAAAACAGCAAAAAAAGGAAAAAATAGCAAAAAAACAGAGAAGATAGCAGAAATCGCAGAAAAAAAACGAAATCGATCGATCTCAGGAATCGAAGGAAAAAAATAGCAAAAAAAGAGAATAGCAGAAATTGTAGGAAAAAAACAAACGAAATCGATCGATCGAAGGTACCTGGTGTTGATGAGACGCCATAGATCTAGTCGATCAATCTATCCCTCTCTGTCAAAATGATTTCTCCTCTTTGTCGAAATCGATCGAAATACCTTCGTCTTTGTGGTTCGATCAATCATTCGATCGATTATATGTTTTCTCCCTCTTTTCTCTTTTCTCTGTGTTGTCTCTGTTAGGGTTTGTGGGAGGAAGGATCGAAGGGAGAAAAAAATTAGAAAATTTGATTTATTTGCAAAATTTACAAAAATTGTGTCCGGACCATGTCTGGACCGTATCCATGCCGTGTCCAAACCAGTCAACGAATTTTGACCGTTGATCCCGTGTCCAATACGTGTTCAGCGTGTGTCAGGCGTAAATCCGTGTCCGACACGCATTTGACGCGTGATACGGAGGTTTTTCAGAGAATCGGTGCATCCTTGAAACCATCCATATGAAATCACGTAGTCTATCCTAAGTCCATTTCCCAAATAGGGTTAGATTAGAAGGTGGTTGATTAGTTGAGTGCCATAGCTCTGCCCATTCAAGTAAAAAAACAAATAAGGTAGCTTGAACATGAAAGTCAGAAAATGCCATATCACAAAGTTGCCTCAAGACTTGGCAAGAAATAAAACAAGTGATCAATAAATATGCAAGCCTTTTCTATAAATAATATCAACAATGAGAACTATTCCATGAAGAATGGTTCACATTAAAAATGTAGCTTTAGTAAGGACTTCCTTCATCCAAATGAAAGATATGAGCTTGTTGGTTCTCTTGAGTGTTAGGGTTAGGACAGGAGGGAGTCAAGTATTTGTATCAGTCTCTAACAGAGTAGTTGCTATCTTTCCCTTTCCATATCACATGTCATCCAATACATCCAGTTGAGGAATTTCCCAGTCATTAAGATTCCTTCTTAATTGGAAAATTTAACCATTTGAGGTAGGGGGTGGGCACAGGACAGGACGGGACGGGACGAGATAGATCCATCCCTATCCCATTCCGTTCATACGGGATTGGGACGGGATGGGAAAAATCCCATCCCGACTTTGTCCCATCCCAAACGGGTTCGGGACGGGATGGGATCAACTATAAACTAATATCAAGTAGTTGCAGATATAGACTAATATCAATTACACTGATTTCAACTTCTTCTTTTTTCCTTAGTTTCCTAGTTGGTTTATTTGTTCTCATGTAAAAATATTATTAATATTTATTTGTTATAAAGAAGCGAGTATTCTTGCCCAAATTAGCATAAACTATGTAACCTCCATTTACTTATTTTAGAAATGGCGTTTCATATGAGATACAAACTACCTTCCAAAAATGTGAAATGCATTATAATCAGTGTTCTAAAAAGTGTTAGGCGCAAGGCGGGCGGTGAACAGGGGTCTAGACGGTCTTAGGTTTTGTATTATAACTTTAATAATTTACAAAAATTAAGCATAATACCTTATTAATTACATCCAATTTAATGCCAAGATACATATGCAAAATTTAAAAACATTAAAAATTAACAATCATGAACAAAATTTATTAAAACTCAAATGACTGAAGTTGGTCATGATGGGTACTTTATATAAAATTGAATTTGTAGACAAATATCCAAACCTACTCTTTTATTTTTCTTCAAATTGCATGAATAATCTCAGTTATGTTTGATAAAATCTACATTAGTAAAATAGCTACTGGCAGATCCTTTGAGAATTCCATTAAGTAATCATCTTTTGTTACATTTAGACATATACTGAATAGAAAATTATTAAATAGTTTATTTCTAAAAAAGAGAAAATAAAATAAAATAAGAACACAATCAGCCTTATTAAAAAAAAAACGCCCAGACCCCTCCCAGACTGTCGCCCGTCTATTAATCTGAGCAGTTTTCTACCTTCTAGCGCTTAGGCGACCGCCTAGGCCGATTTTTAGAACACTGATTATAATACAGTAGTCAAGATTCTCTTCTATTGGATTGAATCCAACTTTGTGACAGTTTAAACAACGGTTGGCAACTTTAACCTATTGAGTCCATCGCCGTCACTGCTTCATAATGGGAAGAATTGTCTCCGCTGCTGCAACACTTTGTTCACTGTGTTCCATACCTCCAAAACCAAAACAGATGTTTCCATACATATCAAATAGGTGAGCAAGACGTCCTTAATGCCATACATCCAATAATATGGATTAAACAACGAGTTAAAGATCATTTAATCACTCGTTTCTGGAGAAAAAAATGTTGACGAGGGCACAATATCAATTAGTTGCAATTATAGACTAATATCAATTACACTGATTTCAACTTCTTTTTTTTCTTCATTTTCCCTTAGTTTCCTAGTTGGTTTATTTGTTCTCATGTAAAAATATTAATAATAAATATTGAAAAATTAGCTCGGGACGGGATTGAAAATCTTCATCTCATCCCATCCCATTCTAGATCGGGACGTGACGAGATCGAGATGAAATTATTCAATCCCATTAAGACCCGTAAAAATCGGGACTAGACGAGATCGGGATTGCGGGATGGGATGCCCACCCCTAATTTGAGGTAGTATCCCAGTAATTACATGTTTTTCCATCTTTGTTAGAGATTGCACCATAAATAGGGGGAAAGTAGATTACAAGTCTTTATCTCCAATCCAATTATGATCCCACAAGTTGACCCTAGTTCCACTGTGAACTTCGAAAGAGATGTGCCCTTGGACCAGCTGTTTTAGCAGCATGATTCCTTTCCACAGTGAGCACCCATAAGTAGAAGTTGGTTCTTTGGTGAACCAATTAAGTTGAGAAGCACCATATTTCTCAGCGATGACTCGTCTCCACAATGCCTCGATTTCAATCCCAAACCTACAAATCTACTTCAACATGAGAGCATTGTTAAACTCTCTTATCCTTTTAAGGCCCAACCCCCTCTTGGAAGTAAGAATTAGTGTTGTTAAGGCGGACGCCTAGGCGCGCCTCGAGGCGGTTTGGCAAAGGGGCGCCTCAAATTAGGGCGAGGCGGAGCAGTAAAATGAGGCGTCCGTCTCGACCCGCCTCTTTCCGCCTTACGCCTTACCTGCCTCAACTGACTCGGACTGCCTCAGGCCTTTAAAATAATTAAACCTTAAAATTGAAATAAAACCCAATAAGCCCAAAGGTTTGGGGTAGGTAGAGGGTCGAGAAAGAGAATCAGATGGCTATTGGCTTCTCATTGCATCAAGCCTCAACTCTCAACGCCTCTTCTTCTTCTTCTCCTTCAAATCAGCTATCAACAAATGCAAATCAGGTATGTTTTCTTCCTTTCTTCTTCTTCTAATCTTCTTCCTCTTCTTCTAATCTTCTTCCCTCTTCAAATATGTTGCTTTTTTTTTTCACAGATCTGTTCACAGAGGCTGACTGTTGTTTTTTTTTTTTTCTATGATCAGTTTTGCTACTGCGTCTCCCCTCAATCCCTCTTGAATGAAAGCTATTTTGTTGTTTTATCTATGGTATAAAAAGAGGGGTGAACAACAATTACATCTGCAATTGTGTAAATGATCCTATCCCTAGTGTTTTATGATCTTAAAGAAAAGATAATAGTTAATTATGTCAATAATTTGGTCCAAAGTTGTCGGCAACAATGTCCGCCCTTGAAACAAGATCCTGAGCTGATCATGATTGTGTGTGCACATGATGAGGGCTGAAAAAACAGAAGAAGAAAAGGATGATGTAGACTAAAACCATTGAGCTAGTACTACTACTAAGTCGGCATGGAAATAATACAGTACTTGATTCATTTGTCAATACTTTTGGTACTCTGTTTTTAGTTATGTTTTATAATTTGTTTCTAACAAGTGATTTTGTTAATATGTTCATGTGTTTGCCCCTTTGTTTTCATAGATATATCAGTTGATTCAATACATAATAAACTTTCTGGATGTTGTATATATACAAAGTTACAAACTAAAGTAACCAAACACACATCTTGTTAGTTCAATTTTTCATCTGAAACTAAAGTAAACTAAAGTAATCAAGTCTTTGGAGCCTCATCTGAAACTAATTCAGAGATGTTCAATTGTTCATCATTATGATTTATCGACTGTATCAAGTCTGCCAACAATAGTGTCAAACTAAATCATAATGTGTTTGTGCAAGAAACATTAAGGATGCTTACTAAGAATACTTTTAACGTACTTCATTTAGTAAGAATAGACAGACTTCATTTAGTAAAAAAATTAATAGACTTATTCAATAATATCATGCTGCCTTCTTCTCCTATTGCCCACAGACTTCATTTAGTAAGAATATCATGCTGCCTTCTTCTCCAATTTATTATAATAAAAAAATCTTTAAAAAATGATAAAGACCGCCTCAGTGAAGTGAGGCGTCCACCTCGCCTCTGAGGCATTTTCAGGTTCGTCCGCCTCTCCATTGCCTCGACACTTTAACTACAATGGTAGGAATAGGAGCAAAGGAGCCTTCCAATTTAACAAGTGAATTTTCTAGTGAAAGATACCAATGAAGGAGGTAGATTTTGTTTGTTTGGACACATTTATTTGGATAATTTTTCTGAGGAAAGACTGAGGAAGACGAGGAATGATAAGGGGACAAAAAACTGAATATTTAGTCAATCGGAGATCATTCACATGGAGTTTTGAAGTTTGATTTGGGTATTTCATTTTTTCGATGTTGTAGTCTTTACTAGCATCAGAACATGGAATTTGATCTTACCCTCGTAACAGTAGGAAAGTAGGCGAAGTTGGGAGATATTAGAAAGGGTTTATATTGGAACTGAAATCCTGATTTGCATATTTTATTTATCGAGTTGTGCTGAACATTACAACATCTGGCACTTTTATAGCTGCATGTGCCATGAATATCTAATCCCAACTATAGGGTAAAAGGCTGCCATCCAATGCTCTTTAGATACAATTATACTTAAAGTTACATTTATCTACTCTTTGACATTTCATTACTTGATACTTCAAATCACACGTCTTTTCCATGCGGACATGTTTTTCACGCTTATCTCTGTTGCATGCCTGCAATTTCTGATTTATCACTCAGCTTTAATTTATTTGGGTGAGTATGCATGTGGCTTGTATGTTCCCTAACACATGTACTAGTTATATGGGTGTACACAGATGAACATACATTGTTCCTTTTTATCACACACGCACACTGCACATAGTCACTGCTTAGGGCTTTATTCTTTCATTCTCATCCTTGTAACCTCCCTTCATGTTGCAAGCAAGGATTTTGATTTCATTTTTTGAGTTAATTTTAGTTTTCTGATATTAAGAAATATTTCGGTGTCTAAAGAAAAAAAGTAAAAATTTTGAAGATACATGAAACATATATAATAAATTTCAAAGATATATGAAATATGTGAAAAAAAATAAGATGCAAGCAAATAAATCTATTAAACACATTAAATAAAGCCTAAATACCAAGTATCTCTTAAACTCATGACATAATTATCAATATAGTAAAAAAACAAAATAGATTTAATTAAAAAAATTGGAATCATTTAAATATGACCCAATTAAATAAGACCTTATTAAATAAGAATAATTCAAAGGCCAAAACAACATATACTTTGTAGTTGCACAGAGTGGATCGATTCAGAGGGAAAGATCGGAGCAGAGAGGAAGATTAATTTATAGCAGAGCGGACCAAGAGAGCAGTCAATCGATTATGCTTATTCAGTTCTTCAATTTTCACACACTATCTTCAATTCTCACAGAGGAGAGGAAATCGAAGATGAGTAATGATGTTCTGCGATTCGGAGAAAAGAGGAGTAATAGAGGAGCTTCTGCGATAGGAAAAGAGAGGACCTTCTGGCCTTCTAATATTGCGTCAGAAAATTTCAATTCAGCGTCGAAATAATTTGACCAAGAAAGGTAAATTTGACTTTGCTTTTTGTGCATTTCGCGAAAAAAGCAAAATTACGAAGAAAAAAAAACCTCAAAATATTGTAAATATGCTATTTGCATTTTTTTTCTTTTCGTAATGTAAAAAAAAAAAAAAAAAACCAAAAAATGCGGCGAAATTTCACCATATTTCTTGAAAACTCGTTCTTTGGTTGCAAGTATGATCCCAATGCTGGTAAAGTTTTGGTTTTGGTATCGATAATGTTGAACTTAAAGAGTAATGGCGAGACTTCTTATTTATAATCATGCTTCTACTATTGAGCAGGTTTATGATGTGACAAAATTCCTGGAGGACCATCCTGGTGGTGATGACGTTCTACTATCAGCTACAGGTGTAACATAATATGGAATCTTTATTCAAAATGTCTTTCTTGAGTTTTTTGTTTTTAGTAGTTCTTGTTCTGAAAATATGTTTGGTGAGGCAGGGAAGGATGCAACTGATGATTTTGAGGATGTTGGTCACAGTACCAGTGCTAGGGCAATGATGGATGAATACTATGTCGGAGACATCGATACAGCAACCATCCCTGTCAAGCAAAAGTACACTCCTCCCAAGCAACCTCATTATGACCAGGACAAGACTTCAGACTTCATTATCAAGCTGCTTCAGTTCCTTGTTCCCCTTGCAATCTTAGGTTTGGCAGTCGGCATCCGTTTCTACACAAAATCAACTTAAGCTCCAGAGAAGAACACATTAAGTAAAGTAATGATAAAAGGTCCATTTTAGTTGTCTTGTCACTTTAGTACTTGCAAATTCTGGGTGAACTATTAGTTGAACTTGTCAATGGCTTGTGTTATCAAATGTTTCTTCCACTCTTTGCTTTCTTTTTATTTGTTGTGAGGCCTATGTACCAACTTATGCCTTAAGGGACATCCATTAAAAAAAAAAGCTCATGTAATGTTAGTCCTTCATATTTGATGCTAGCGCTTCCATCTTTGGCAACTGACCCTATTTGTCTTGATATGAGGCTTTCTATATGCATGGTTTGCACAATAAACGGGACATGCTCTGCTTTATTTTGTGCGCGAGTTATGATTTTTAGGGTGTATTTGTTTGATGTGCAAATCTAATTTTTTGGGGAGTTGTTATATGTACTCGACCATTTGGTTTGGTCGCACCAATATTTTTGGATGTTCCAACTTTGTTACACCAACCTAATATATATAATACGAACTATTAAGTTTTTATTAATAAAAATCATTTGATAGTGAAATTTCGTCTTTTAGGAACATTAACACTTGAACGATTGAATAAAAGTAGCAATTATCTAAAACTAAAATTCTGTGAAATATTCATTAAATTTCATTGTGTTCGTGTCAACTATTATATTGTATTCGGAAAAAAACTAATATATATTAAAATAATAAATTAAAATCTAATATATATTAAAATAATAAATAAAAAATACATAATTTTGTAATTACTGCAACTATTATATTGTATTCGGAAAAATTGCATTTAAAACCTTTAAAAAAAAATCTTACATCCAAAACTTTAAATTAAGAAAACTTCACTATTAAATGATTTTTATTGGAAAAAAAAATAGAAAGTCGGTGTTACATATTTTAGATTTGTGCAATAAGGTCAAAACATTTTAAAATATCGATATAATAAATAGTTGGTGCAATCAAGCCAAATAGTCGAGTACACATAGCAACTTTTTTTGTTTTGTTTTGAAAAGGTCAAAATTAATTTCGTTGCAATAAACAAAGATTGCAGATGATGATGTTCATATTAAAGAGGATTTAATGGTAATAACAATAAGGTACAACATCCCAAGGAGCCCATTGGCGCTCAAAAGCCAGCCCGTATAATTCCCTCCTGCATTTCCAAACACGCACAAGATGAAGACATTCCATACAGTCTTTCTCATCCCCAATGCCTTTCCTTAAGAAGATCCTTCTAGTTTCATTTGTTCCAAAGAGTCCTACAAATAGCTTAAGGAATAAGATTCCACACTAACTGTCGGATCGGATGGCGGTGTTGTTGAGATTAAGACAACCCTTTCATGTCCATCGTGTTTCCAAAATATATCTTGGATACAGTACTAAATTGATATATTTCGAGGCGGTTTTACTTATTTTGAGGCGGATGGGTGGTTACATCACCCCTCGTCCCTTTACCCTCGCTTCCTAGAATTTCTGCAAAATCAAATAGTGGTCAAATGGTAGATGTGGAGTGACATATCAATTTAGCCTAAAATGCAGGGATTCCCTTATGAATTCTCGTGACATAGAATTCCATGCAACCAAACGCACCCTTAGATCAGTAAATGGATCTCGACGACAGTAAATAGCTGAAACAGAAGGTTCATACAATAGAAATTACGAAAGCTTTTGCACTACTTGAACCATACAGACATTACAAAAACATTCAGATACATAAGCTACAAGCTCAGATTAGGAGATTTTCAGAGGAACAATGTACGCTGTTTACATGCTTAATAAACAATGGGGAAGGTTATGAACTGTAAGTTGACCAGTATGAGATTTAAGGACACATGGTAACTAATCCCCTTAATGTACTGGGGCTGGGTTTGTTTCATCTTCAATTATAAGCTTCTTTTCCTTAGATCTTAGAAAAATATGAAAGAATTCGTCAATTTGAATGGTTCTTCAAATCAAGTCTGTGTTGGTTGTATGGCGGAGAGCTTCTGCTGGTAGTATTTCAACATTCCTTCTCTTCTTCATTTGGCAGTCTGAATCTCACCTTGGGTTCACGAGAGCTCCGATCTTCATCATTTGGTTTACGTAAACATGGCTTTAGGTTGAGTGGTCCAGTGGGAGGCAGCTCTAAAACACCACCTTTTCCCTTATTCACGCACACACTTTGAGCACAGGCAGGTCTTACGTGAACAAATGATTCAGCATTAGGTTCTTCCTTAAGTAGTTTCTGAGATAGCTTATCTACATGATACCTAGATTTATCTGAATATTGTTTCTGTAGATCTGGATCATATGTTTGGCCTTTGAAGGTTAAATTGCACCACGCTTCAATTGGAGTCTGTCGTTTACTATAGTTTTCTCGGTCTCGGCACTTGGGGGCGATTTCACCCCAACACCCTACTGAAGGTTCCCTTTGGTGTCCTTGAAAATGGTTTAGGTGTTTAGAGAACTTGACTAGAGATAGTTGGTTACGAAGGTGACCACGGCTTCCATGGTTGCGAGTGAAGTCATCCAAGGACTCATCAGCTGGCACCAGTTGAAGACTTGGATCATGGTTTTGGAGTTCAGGAGTCACCTTAGACTTAAATCGAGATTGTTGCTTAGAATGTCCAGCATGCTCTTGGCTCCTGGAAGTAGTCTCTCCCCGAGATTCGCATGGTAAGCGTTTAAGAAGACAACCTTGCTCTGGGAGTTTAGGTGTCTCTTTAACCACCAATCCATCTTCATATTTATGTTTAATTCGTAGACCATCTCTCTGCTTTTGGGTAGCATCGGACCATGATTCATTCCGAACTTTTTCTTCATGGAGTTGGAGCCCAGAAGTCCACTCCAGAAAATAGTTGGCTCCAGATTGTTGTAAAACAGGCTTCTCTTCCTGTTTTGGAAACACCTTGGACCATGTCTCACTCCGAGATTGTTGTTGTTTGGGACGTGGTATGTCATTAGAGCCCTTTGGAGGTACGTATACTTGCAGTGCAGAAGATTGACGTCGGTCTTTAGAGGCTTGTAACAAGCGATACAGGGTGTGGTTAGGAACAATAAAGAAGACTGTCCCAAGCTTCAAAACTGAATCAGGTCGAACCACAATCCACGGATGCTTGAACACATCAGAGCGCGTAACACAATGCCTCGGGTTCTTCTCCATGACTTGAGCTGCAGTTATGGGTTCCTTGTGAAACTCAACAAAACCACCTGGATGCACCAACTTGAGCACTCCATTCTCCCTTTTCGTATACCCTATTGTCATAGTTTCTCTTTCTCACCCAAAGAATTGAAGGAGGAGATCACAAAGCTTCTAACAACCCTTCTTATAGACTTCTTAAACCTCGCTACGTCCACAAAAAATGGCGATACTTCTGAAGAGAATCTTTGGATAGAGTTGATGGATTTGATCAATTAGGTCATTGTTATTGGAAGAATGTGTTAAACGAAGAGATGACTTAGGAGGCCATTTAAATGATCTGTTTGTCTCAACATTTGTATTCTCCTATGACTTTATTATAATATTATGTATTTGATGGGTTGAGTTCCGTTGCTGTTGTTGTCTCCCACAGTTGTCAATCGCTGAATTATCATACAATAATAATACCAAGTGATTAAGTTTTGGACTGCTACATTAGTTGCAAATATTCTCCTTTTGAAACCCACCCTGAAGAGGCAGTGATGATAAAAGCAATGCTTATATTCTCAGTAAGGATATAGGGATTTGGTGGAAGTCAGAGCAAATTCAAATATGGATAGCCATATAGCAAAGCAGGATAAACATATTGAGTTGCGACAAAATAGATTGGTACCGAGAATGTAAACGTGTTGAACCGTACATAAGACCAGTTTAGTAGCATTTTGTTCAATGACCTGTGATTGTATACTACAAAGAAGTTAATAGCATTTTGTTCAATGACCTGTGATTGTTCAATGACCAGTTTAGTAGCATTTTGTTCAATGAGAATGTGATCGTTTCATCATTTATGTCGCTTACTAAGAAAGAACTGACAATTCAGATTCTATAAACTTAAACCAGACTTGAGATGCATATTTGGATGTTGGATCATGTTGGGTATCACAAAGTTATGAAACCTGAAAATTTACATACCCAACCAAATTTTATTAATTTTAAAACTTACAAAATACATTACTCATATTATTGATTGGGGAATTTGTATAAATGATTCCTAATGTAAATGCTTGGATTTCAATTTTTTTAGGTTTTGAATGCATTTTTTTTGGCCTTTCAAAAAAAAAAAACCTGAAAATCTACTTTGAAAAACAAAGTCACACATATTTATTGTGGTTTAGTTCATTCCAACAAGTTCATGTACTGGTTTCGGATGCAAAGTAGGAACAGTTTATATTGTAAGGCATCTAACTAAGCAATCTTGGTTTCCTTATGTGCAATCTGTGGTTTGTGTTTTTGCATTATATTCGCCAGTTTGGATATGTTCAAAATACTGAAGTGCAGCTGAAATTACAGCAGGAAGAAAGGGGTTAAAAGGGGCTTATAGCCATTCAAACCACTATTATACTGTGGATGAGGAAGGCATTCGAAGGAGAAGTCCAGTTTAACCTTTGTAACAAATCCAGACATGGGAGCAATTTAGAGCGCAATTCATACCAGATTCATACGGCACCGTAGAATATCAGAATTTTATTCCAAATGATTTAGTTTGATTCTTGATTGCTTTGGAGAGTTTAATTTACTTTAGTATCTATTTTAAGTGGTCATAATAGCCATAGAATCTAGGGGTTATCTAAGACCCACTTAAGGCCATGGCTTCTGGTGTTTCTCTATATATCTGTATGTGGTCTGCTTGGGGCTAAAAGTTCTACTTCTATTTGTTCATGTGCCTTTGTTCCTATATCACAGACAAGGTGTAGGAGGTGCAATACACAACTAGCAAATGCGCGACCACCGAATGTCAAAAACATGGGTTAAATTTTCGCAAATGACAAGTCAATTTTTAGCATAAAAGAGAATACCATGGGAAGAGAAAGGAACTTATTCCTTAATCTGAATTAGCATCTTAAAATAATAAGGCTCTTGTGGGCCGAAAAGATGCCAAGTGATCAGCTTTTGACTGCTAATTGAGTTGTATATGTATTCCCCCAAGGACAAAGGGATTTGGTGGAAGTCGGATTAAATTCAAGTGTGGATAAGACCATAACCAGTTTTGCAAAGCTGGAAAACACGGGTTGGCTGCAAAAAGACAGGCTTAATATCAAGAAAAATTTAGGGAGTTGATAAGTGTATTCGACTGTCCAAACTTTATCTTTTCAATTTCGCTTTTAAAAATTTGTTGGTATACCCAACCAAATTTTGTTAATATTAAAACTTACAAAATACATTATTCATATTATTGTCTAAATGATTCCCAATGTAAATGTTTGGATTTCAAATTTTGTAGGTTTTGAATGCATTTTATTTGAATTTGATAGAATAGTTGCAATAATTTTGAAATTTATGTGCTGATTTCTATTTTTTATATGTTTTATTTTTAATACGTATTGTTTTAATACATTGGTGTAAGGCACAGCCAAATGGCAAGTGACTGGAGGTTTGACTCTTCCATATAATCAATCTGGAGGTCCGATTCCTCCCATTCCCATTTTATTTATTTATTTATTTATTTTCAAGTAGTCAAGTAATGATGATCTTCTTTACAGAACGGAGGGCGCAGTATTCAGAGCCCTTCAAAGCCTACTTTGAGAAAGCAAAGGAACCTCTTGTCCTCCTCCCTTGTTCCAAGTCAGCACGAAATACTTTAACATGGACTGACACTGAAAATCACCAGTTTCGACTATCCAAAACATCTATGTTCTGCATGATACAGAACTATGGACCATCATACAAATATACAACACACAATCCAATTTTTTTTACATAGTTACTAGAGAGAAGTACGAATTCTCACTCCCTGATTTTAAGCATGGTACATCCATATATATACCTAAACCTGAAATTTTGTATGCCATGCATAACAACCTCATTCATGGGCAACTGGAGGAAATCACAGTACTAGCTGTGGTAGTGCTATGCACCAATGATATAAACGGAGGAAAAAGTTGATAATACAACAAGGATGCACATTATGTATTCATCGAGTAGAAAAAAGCCAGCTCAAGTTCTTGAACTAACCTTCGAGTCTGTCCTTTGTGAATGCTTGGATGGTGAAGTTGACCCCCTGGATGTACTATGACTGAAAAAACTCATTTTGCTGATCTTCCATGAAAACGAGCTCATGAACTTGCGAGAACTAGACTTTTGCATGTCTTTTCTCATGCAAACATGGTCTTTCTCCAAATCATTGAGTCTCATTCGTAGTCGAGCTAGTTCAAGCTTCAGTTCTCGATTTTCTCGCCGTAGCGATGCATAATTGTCTCGGGGAGACATTGCAGCACTGAGTGCACCACTGCTTATCCGCCATGATTGGTGCATTGGTTTTTGTTCAGGATCCATGTACGAGCAGCATAAGGCATTCTGAAGCCTTACTTGTTCAAAATAGAGTACTTGGACAATAGATTGAATTGGAAGACGTTCATTTTGTGCTGCATGTGCACCTGCTTCTTGTGAAAGTTTCTGGAAATCAATGAGTTTGCATATCTTCTTTCTATCCAGTTCAGACAATCCCTGATGGGCCTGAGAAGTGTGAAAAAAATAATATCAGACTCAATTATAACTAACCAACCTCGATTCAGATCCAATCTCAAGACTAATTCCTAAAACATTTTTATGCATAGATATGAACTCCTACAAGCTAATTAGTATATGGCAACAAATTTAAAATGTTTTACGCTCATTGGGGTCAGTACAGAAAATGTTGTTGTCAAATTGAAAGAAGTAATCACAAGGTTCAGTAAATCGAGCAGAGATCACTCTCCTGTTCTTCTTTAGTTCTTGTTCTATATTCAACATAAAATAGGTATAAATATGGGACTTTTGAAATGGAATAAATGCCTACTTTGAGGAAAATATCAGCAGCACGGTATAAACCATCATGAATGGTTCTTGCATGAGCTGGCAAGGCCTCCGCAATGACGATGAACTTGTTGAGTTTGAGATTTGCATCAGCAGCGATTTCAGCAAGGAAATTATCTACCAGCTTTGCAACTGCAATGAGTGCAGTTTGAGAGGGTGAATGAGGACTGTCAGATTCATAACCATCTGTATCTTCCATATCATCATCGCTGTCTTCCTGCTGAGAGAAGCTAACAAGGATCCTGTGAATTGTGTCTACGTCAAACAGTGTTCCACCAGTTTGCCGGAAGGATGGAATCAAAAGATCATCAAGAGTAGCCAATTCCAACTGTGATGCAATCCTCCTCTCAAGATCCAGTCTACAAGCCACTGTGCAATCAAGCATTACTGCTGTTCGTAGAAGCCCAAAAAGAAAACTGATAGGAACAGTAAGTTTCTCTACAGGCAAAAGACTGACAATTGTCTCAACTACAATCCTCTCATGGCCAAGCAAATGGATAACCAAATCAGGTTTTGGCTGGCTAGATGTATTCCATAGGCTGGGCTTCTTTGTTAACAGTTTTTGGGCATAGTTCATGAGGGATGCACCAATACTCTCCGGACGAACACCACGGCATTTCATGGCTGCTATGACTCTTTGATACAAATCAATCCGTAGAGCAGATAGATCTTCAATCCACCAATCCCCCTCACATTTAGCATTCTTGTTCATGTGTAGCCTTCCGGAGCTGCTGTACTCTAAACGAGAGAAGCTCGAGGCTATCTGTTCCGCACATGCCTTGGAAGCTATTGCATCAGTACATCTGTTGACTATATTCAGCTCCTCGGCAAGAGGGAGTAGGTTCTCACATTGTTGCAAGACTTCCACACACATTTCAAGGCTCTTGCATACAACAGTATCTAAGTATGTTTCTGCACGAGAACCAAGGTTGTCCTTGGCATATTCTTCCGTCATTTCAAGGTAATCAGAAACACAACACAATTGAGCAACATTTAAGGATGTGATCTCAAAATTGACGCCATAGCAGAACTTTGCAGCCAACTCAAATGACTCGGCACCCCCAGGTAAGCTACGAAGCTCGATTGTTTGAATGTCAGAATTTCTATGCTCCGCAATTAATTTTCTGATTCGACCACTTCGCGAAACAAGAGGAAACTGCATTGCTCAAATTACAATACACAACCATTTGATGAGAGGTTAAGAACTTGGGATAACCCAAAGCAGCAGCCTTTATAAATTGTCATGCTTTTTTTTGACATACAGTTTTAGTATTGATTTGTAGCCAAAATATGCTGCATGAGAAAACAGATTAAAGACGAACAATTCTCATTTGAGTCGTGAGAAGCAAACCAAGTAAAACTGAGGGAGTTGTTCATCATTGATATATATGGATGCATGTTTCAAAACTAAAAGTATGGAGAATATATCCATTACCTTATGTAAAGCAAATGTTCCCCCTTGTACTTCCACGGTAATATCTCTAGGTACATCAGAGAAAATCCTGCAATAGAATATAAATAGGTCATTAAAACCATGCTGTCACAAAAAATCCTGTCAATGCAATGTCTTAAAATATACAAGGTCAAAGATCTTCTTGTTCAAAAACTAGTACAAGGAAAACATCAACAAAGCAATAAATCCACTGTCACTCTTAGGTAAACCATACGAGAATCATCTAACTGCCAGACAGCGAAGTGATGTGAATTTCGTTAAGTGTGGCTTTGTCCCATGGAGGAGCTTATGATTGTTACTTAGGTCACACGTAGGGTGGGGTACTTGGAGATAATGTAATATAAGATGGCAACACAAATTGGGCTGAAGGTCTCTTGTCTACGTAAGGAAAGAACAGAGGATTGACTACAATACTACATGGCAGCAATGACGAAAACATTTCCACCTAAGAATCTTGGAGAGGATATGCAAGAAGTTGAAGTTCTTTTCTCCAACTCCATGCTGCCCTCCTTGTTTAGTTGCAAGAAAAAGTTGAAGAGGATGAAAAGAAAGGAGAAGACCCTTACTCACATAAAAATCTAGTGGTTCAAAAGGTATCGCAAAGAGGGAGTAATTCTCACTTGTGATTATGTATCTTGTTTGGCTATTTCATTCATGAATTCGCAAGCATGTCCATGTCATGTCGCTTCGATTCTATATGTTATTGTCTATTCCATAGTAATCAGCAGACGAGGAAAACACTGATAGATCTTCAAGGGTTAAACCTGGTTTCCTTGGTCAAGTGGCCAATTTAGGGATTGTTTAGGGTTGGTTTTGGAGGTTTTTCACTTAGTTTGGGTCATGGTTAAGTCTCATCCACGCCAAAAGACTGAGTTTCTTCAGCAACTAGATCTTCATAGACAAATCAATAGCATCACTTATTCTTCTGCAGTTTATGGTTTTCCATGCCTAAAGAAATGGCGATTCCGAAGGAAAAATTGTGAAAGCAAACCTTAACTGCCATCTTTTATCTATTGGTGGTTCAATACCACATCTTGTAAGAGGCGAAGTCATAAAAATGGATAGTTAACTCTTTGACTATGTATTATTCATAGAATAGATTCATTGCTCTCAACTCATCTTAGTACTAAAGGGGTTGTTTGATTCCAGTTACTTGATAAGAAGCTAATCTCATGTCCCATGATATTGCTCCTCGACAAATGTACAGGAAAAGTCACATTTCTTAAGATATTCTTTAATAATTCCATAAATAAACTCATTTTCTCTTACATATTTGCCTTGCATAAGCAATATCATACCATCCCTCAGGATGGCAGCGAGTCTATGCGAGCACCTAAAGAATAACTAACCAAATAAAATTCCCTACTCACCCAAGAAGGCATCCCAACACTCCTTTATCAAAATGTTGTTTTCATAAACCAATATTAGCCTAACCCATTGTCTCTTTTATTGGATCACCATAGTGCCAAATAACATCGGTTTGCCAAGACATCAATACAAATTTGGTAAAAGGGATCTATACTAAGATCTTAGGGACTCTTAAGGAAGAACAAAAATTTTGTCAAAGTGAACAATGTTAACACAAGTGGAACAAAGGCTCTTGTCAAATTCATAACAATTCTCCAATTTGAGTAACTTCAAATGCATTAAATAGACAATTTGACATATCAAGTAAGTTGAAAAAAATATAATAAACCCAGATTTCCTTTTGAAAATACAGTCTGGGTTCAACAGCTAAAACTTGACAAAGTTGTTAAAACATAAAGAACTGAAGATAAAACTGAAGGAAAGGGAGAGAGAAGTCAGACCATTCATTATCACATCTCTGCCTGGTGCTTTTGGACAAGGAGAGCAACTGATGGTGTTTGTCGATGGTGGTGCGATCCATGGAGGTTGATGGCAGTGAGGAGAAGAGCGAAGGAAGTGAGAATTGAGTATAGTGAGAGTGTTGAGAGTGAGGTGGTAGAGGTGGAGGATGTGATGGGCCATTTTCGTCAAACAGGTAGCGTGCAAATGAGAGAAGAGAGAGTGAAAGAGTGACTTCCAGTGCTGTGGTGGGTCATGTGTCACTTTTTTGAGCCATCTCTTTCTTTTATGGTTGAAATATGCTCAAATACGTTGCCTTGTTAGAGCAGCTCTTGTCTGGAGTGCCGGGTATGGAACTCTCTTTTATTTGGTCCTATGAGCAATTCTACTGTCGAGCAAATGGGCGAGGGAGGGTGACGAGCATGTGCAGAGCTGACGTGGTAAAAAGAAAGTGGAGGAAATCCAAAATTTAGGGGAAAAGGAGGAGGGAATGGGGAGCTTCCTTCCCATTTAGAATCGATAGAGAAAACTCTCCACCCCATTCATCTTCTCTCTACTTCGCTCGAAACTCTTTCGACAATCTCACTTCCGACCACAACACCATCATCACTCGTCTCATCTCTTCCATTGTCTCTCTTGAGCACCTCGTTGTCTATTGCCCTTTCTCTGCTGAAGCCCTTTTGACCTGGCTTTCCACCACCAATCATTTCCTCTGCCATCTCGAGCTTCGTCTCGATAAACTCTCTGATAAGACTCTGACCGATCCTTCGAAGCTCGATTGCATCGACACAGCGAGATCTCTGGAATCTCTGAAGCTATGGGATGTTTTAATAACCCAAACCCCGAAATGGGGTTGCTTCAGATCTCTCTAGACACTTGAGATTGTGGGGGATCGGTTCACTGACTCTGCTATTGCAGATGCCATTCGTGTTTGCCCCAATGTGACTAATTTGTCTCTGCTTGGATGCGATGGGCTCAGATCTGTTTCGATTGAATTAAAGCGGTTGGAGCAGTGTAGATTGGATTTCTATGGACCTGGGAATTGCTCCCTTTTCCTTAATTGTCCGAGGATACGCCACCTCGAGGTTCAGGGTTGTAGATGGATTCAAGCTAAGCCTAACCATTGCTTGACTCATCTCTCTGTCGCAAATAATGCAGGTACACCATCTTCTTCATCCTTTATTATCTCTAATTCACACTGGGGATTTTTGTTTACGATTTGAAATGGACGTTTTCAAGCAATTTAGTTAATTTGTTCATATCCCCATTTAGGGTTTAGGATCTAATTTTTCTTCTTGATTTAAGCATGCTTTGAACTTCATCAATAATGAATGTTATATAGTCATCCAAACAATTGAATTGATTATAATTGTTCCTTGTGTATGGATGTTTTTGTGTAAATTACGACTTCAGGGAGAGTATACAAGCTTGATTTTGGAAACCTGGCATCTCTAGAGGAGTTGTCAATCAGAGGGTTTCAATGGTGTTGGGAGGCTGTGAGTAGCATTCTTCAATGTGCTAGTGAGGTGAAGTGTCTGACTATGAAGATCGAATTCACTAGGGATTATGACACCTTAAAACCCTTTCCGGAGATCCACTTGGCCGCTTTCTTTAATACACATCCCAAACTAGTACTGTTCGAGATGCATGGAACAATGTTTGATCCTTTGTCCCAGAAGAATAGTTTAACATGTGTAAGTTCATTTATGCTATTGCCCAGAATGTATGTTGATGTGTAGCAGCTAAGTCAAGTAGATTAACTGAAGTTTGCTTGTTTTTGCAGTTGGACTCAAATTTTGTTATTCCGTGCTTGGAAAAGGTGGTTTTGATGGTGAGGTCGCCCCTAAACGCCGAACAGAAGATGAGTACGCTTGAGTCGTTGTTGAAGTATGGGAAGAATTTGCGCAGGATGGCAATAAGGATTCTCCAAATGAGGAACCATAATGCATCTGATGACTTCTTTGAAGAAGTTTGCAGGTTTGCTTACATGAACAAAAACATTGTTCACATAGAATAACCTAAGAGTTTGGCCAATGTATTCCCTTTTGGGGGCCTCGTATTCTTACTTAGTTTAGGGAGAATGTGTTGTTACTGTTTTGTGACTGATTCACTTCCTGAATTTAACTTGTTTAAATCAGTTTATCTTGTTTAAATTTATTCATTTTTAACTTAATTTGTTTAGTGATATGGGCACCCAAAGTGCTGCCTGCTGATTGGAAGTCTAGGATGATATATGATGCAGGTGTTCAGATAACTGACATTGCTCAAGAAGGTTGTGCAACTTGTGAAGATCAGGATTGGAAATGAAGGGGATGATAGTAGGAGGGAAATACTGATGATATATGTGCATAAATACTAGGTTTATTGTTGTATGTATGTGCAAATGTTTCATTCATTTATTAGATAGGAGAGTAAACAATAAAGTTTATGGAGATGTTGATGTATGTCGCAACTTGCAAGAATAGATACAATAGTCTGGATAGATTTTAGCAAGCAAGACAAGAAGGGAATTGATACTACAGTTTTTCAGCAAGCAAGCCTCAACAAAAGTATCATAAGAATGGAAGAATTGTTTGATAAAAATATAAGGTTACAATAGTCTGGATAGATTGGAATGTAATGGCAAAATTCGAGATTGCCAATCTCCTTAGAGAGCAATGTGTTCATTTGTACAAATGTTTACAAAGAAGAATGAATGAATGCCCCCCTTTCTGTTATAGACTTTCCTATTTATAAGAGTTTCTAATAGCCTTTATAATTCTCTATAAAGCAACAATACAACATTGCATTTGGTATAGCAACAATACCACAACTGACTTACTAACCCCCTGAACCGCCTAACCACCCAGACTTGCAGACTTGCTAACCATCCAGACTTGCAAAATATAGCAAAGAATTTCTATCAGCAAAGAACAGAATGCCACAAACGAATTTCTAGCAATTCTATCAAACAGACTGCCTCAAAGAAAGAACTGCTTCTATCAGCAAAGAAAGACTGCCATAAAGAAACAACAATAACAATTTTAATAGCAATTTTATAGCAATAGCAATTCTTAGAAATGCAAAGAAAGAAAGAAATGCAATCACTAACAGAATTCTTAGCAATAACAATTCTTAGTTTGTTGATAACTGTTTCAACTGACAGAAATGCTCATTACAACCATTTACAGATATTGCAACCATTACAAAATGCCCATTACAACCATTTACAGATATTGCTTCTTACAACCATTACAACTGATAACTCTTCATATGCCCATTACAACCATTTACAAATATTGCTTCTTACAGAGATTGCAAAATCTGTCTAACAGAATACCATCTATCATAACAGCCTAGCAGAGATTGCTTCTTACAGAGATTGCTTCTTGGATTCACTTGCAGAACACCCTAGCAACCTGGATTCACATTGCAAGTTTAACCAATAGAAATTACAAAACAGATTTTGCAAGCTTAAAAAACAGATTTTGCAGAGAACAGTTCATAGAAGAACCCTCTGTTGCAACAACTTCTAGTTGAAACTAGGCTTTTGGATATTGGTAAAGAAATGAAGTTATAATAAATAAAGGTTGATAAAAAAAATTACATATTTAACATTTGCATCACCTATTCTTGTTGGTATGGAGTTTGTTCCCCATCAACCCTAGGAGCAAACCGCCCAAAAAGCACGCTAGCGAGAATTACTCCACATTTAACACTTCTGATCATAGTTGAAGGACAATACCTCCCCACCAAAGCATAACAAAGCCAGACATGTATGCTAATATCTTCAATAGAAGCTGCAATCCACGTATCCTAACTACCTAGACAAGATTGTAGGGTTTTGAATATAAGATAGAAGGAAAAACAACATTCAATTCAAGCTAAGACTAATGATAATATCAAGAAACTAATAGCAATTTTATCCTGCTTACCTTGCAACTTAAAAAAGAGCCAATCCAAAGCATAATCAGAGAAAATAAGAGAATTTGTATTGCGAAAGAGCATTTCGCCCCATCAAATGAACTGGAGCATCTCCATCTCGATCAAAGTTTCATGTAATAACACATTCTCCCTAAATTAAGTAAGAATACGAGGCCCCCAAAAGGGAATACATTGGCCAAACTCTTAGGTTATTCTATGTGAACAATGTTTCTGTTCATGTAAGCAAACCTGCAAGCTTCTTCAAAGAAGTCATCAACTGCATTATGGTTCCTCATTTGGAGAATCCTTATTGCCATCCTGCGCAAATTCTTCCCATACTTCAACAACGACTCAAGCGTACTCATCTTCTGTTCGGCGTTTAGGGGCGACCTCACCATCAGAACCACCTCTTCCAAGCACGGAATAACAAAATTTGAGTCCAACTGCAAAAACAAGCAAACTTCAATTAATCTACTTGACTTAGCTGCTACACATCAACATACATTCTGGGCAATAGCATAAATGAACTTACACATGCTAAACTATTCTTCTGGGACAAAGCAGCAAACATGCTCCATGCATCTCGAACCGTACTAGTTTGGGATGGGTATTAAATAAAGTGGCCAAGTGGATCTCCGGAAAGGGTTTTAAGGTGTCATAATCCCCAGTGAATTCGATCTTCATAGTCAGACACTTCACCTCACTAGCACATTGAAGAATGCTGCTCACGGCCTCCCAACACCATTGAACCCCTCTGATTGACAACTCCTCTAGAGATGCCAGGTTTCCAAAATCAACCTTTTATACTCTCCCTGAAGTCGTAATTTACACAAAACATCCATACACAAAGGAACAATTATAATCAATTCAATTGTTTGGATGACTATATAACATTCATTATTGATGAAGTTCAAAGCATGCTTAAATCAAGAAGAAAAATTAGATCCTAAACCCTAAATGTGCTATTAAACCCTAAATGGGGATATGAACAAATTAACTAAATTGCTTGAAAACGTCCATTTCAGATCGTAAACAAAAATCCCCAGTGTGAATTAGAGATAATAAAGGATGAAGAAGATGGTGTACCTGCATTATTTGCAACAGAGAGATGAGTCAAGCAATGGTTAGGCTTAGCTTGAATCCAGCTACAACCCTGAACCTCGAGGTGGCGTATCCTCAGACAATTAAGGAAAAAGGACCAATTCCCAGGTCCATAGAAATCCAATCTATACCGCTCCAACCGCTTTAATTCAATTGAAACAGATCTAAGCCCATCGCATCCAAGCAGAGACAAATTAGTCACATTGGGGAAAACACGAATGGCATCTGCAAGAGCAGAGTCAGTGAACCGAGCCCACACAATCTCAAGTGTCTGGAGAGATCTGAAGCCACCCCATTTCGGGGTTTGGGTTATTAAAACACCCCATAGCTTCAGAGACTCCAGAAATCTCGCTGTGTCGATGCAATCGAGCTTCGAAGGATCGGTCAGAGTCTTATCAGAGAGGTTATCGATACGGAGTTCGAGATGGCGGAGGGAATGATTGGTGGTGGAAAGCCAGGTCAAAAGGGCTTCAACAGAGAAAGGGCAATAGACAACGAGGTGCTCAAGAGAGATGATGGAAGAGATGAGACAAGTGATGATGGTGTTGTGGTCGGAAGTGAGATTGTCAAAAGAGTTTCGAGCGAAGTAGAGAGAAGAGATGAATGGGGTGGAGAGCTTTCTCTGTCAATTGAAAATGGGGAGAAAGCTCCCCATTCCCTCCTTCTTCTCCCCCAAATTTTGGATTTCCCCTGCTTTTTTTTTTTAACCACGTCAGCTCTGTACGTGCTTGCCACCCTCCCTCGCCCCACTTCCTCGACAGGTTCTTGGTACTATACTCGTATATTTGGAGCAGAACACTTCTTATTAGCGAGGAAAGGGCGAGGGAAGGGGATGCAACCCTCCATCCCTCTCGAGATGCGTGATGACACATATCTCGAGGGGGATGGAGGGTTGCACCCTCCTCCCTCGCCTATTTCCTCGACATTAAGAAAAAGTGTTTCCATAGTAAGCAGGGGCAATTTGACACTTTTATTCAGAATTTCTAGGGAGCGAGGGATGGGTGTAACCACCCATCATCCTTGAGATACGCACTGTCACTTATCTTGAGGGGGATGGGTGGTTGCTCCCTAGAAGAGCTCACTTTTATTACATACATTGCCGAATCTAATTGATTGCATACGAAGAAATTGACAGCATTGTAAGCACCATGCACCTTGCATTCACAACTTAAACAACCTCTGGGTGTAAATTAAATTTTAAGTTTGTAAAATTATGAGTTTATCACGGATCCTTTAAAGTACACACATAGATTGTTTTAGCCAAAAACCCGAGAAAGACTTTATGAGATATGTATTAGTTCTCATGATCCATTTAGGTTGTGTGTTGGTTGCATGTAATCCTATGTCATAGAAATTCATGAGGGACCACTTAAATTTAAGATAATTTAAGATGCATTCACCAATGCACAATTAGATTTTGTGATCAATGGTGAAAATTGAACATGGGGCTCATGGGAATGACACTCCTTAGTCCCTCAAAGCATAAGATTCTCATATTAATGAGACTTTCATTCCCACAATTGATCACAAATTGTGCATTGATAAGTGGTATTCTCATAGATTTCTATGACATAGGATTTCATGCAACCAAACACACCCTGGTTCCTGTTACCCTGTAAAGTTATCCAAATTAAGTGATTTATTTTTTTACTGCCTCTAAAAGCCAATTGATATCAAGTTTCATATACTACTAATCTCGTTAATTTTT
This sequence comes from Berberis thunbergii, assembly GCA_003290165.1. Taxonomy (NCBI): domain Eukaryota; kingdom Viridiplantae; phylum Streptophyta; class Magnoliopsida; order Ranunculales; family Berberidaceae; genus Berberis; species Berberis thunbergii. Next base: position 57,429 of record QNQO01005354.1, read on the forward strand.
TTTCGGTAAAAGTATGATAGCCTACCATTTAGGGGTGGGCACGGGACGGGATGGGCCCATCCCTATCCCATCCCGCTCACTCGAGATTGAGACAGGATAGACTTCATCCTAACCTTGTCCCATCTCAAACGGGATCGAGATGGACGGGATGAGCACGTACTATATAGTCCTTCAATAAAAAATATAACAAAAAGAGTTTTATCTTACATTATTCACACACCAATAATGTCAAATTTATATTCATATAGCTTACATCATAAATAATAATAGATATTAAATAAATAAATATTAAACTTTTTTTTGGAAAGCAAATAAATATTAAATTTCATTTAGAATTAATGATTCAATTCATTTAGATTTCATATAGAATTTTTTCTTACATTGATTTAATTTCAACACCTCCTAAATTTTTATTTAGAAGAGTATTTTGATTAAAATTAATAATAATAATTATTAAATAAAAAATTCGGAACGGAACGGGATTGAAAATCTTCATTCCGATCATATCTCACTCTAGATCGGGATGGGACGAGATGAGATCGAGATGAGTTTGTTCAATCCCCAAAAAATCCAAAAAAATCGAGACGGATTCAAGATCGCAGAATGGGATGCCCACCCCTTTGGCAACCTTCCTCTTGGAAATTCTGAAATCCATCCATCCCTTTCATAAAACATATAATTGACCATAAACTTGTCCTAGTTTGCACTCACATTTGACTTAGACTCTAGTGGTCTTCAGTCTTCACATCAACATCCAAATGAACTGGCTTTGGATGATGGTAGGAGTGAGTAGGGTCATGATCATGAATGTGGTCTTTAAATTATCATGAATTGCACACACTAATGGACATTCACCAGCTTTCATTTTCTAGGCATGATCAAGGGACTGACTTTGACCATCACACCACCTTAACCCTTTTGAATCCATAAATCTGATCTCTTACAAAGGTTCCCCATAGTGGGGGGTCCCTCTAAATCATAAGATCCCCCCTCCTATACATTTGCGATTTGGGCTTGGGAAGGGAAACCCACTTTTGTATGCCAATTTTGACAAGAAAAACCGGAAATCTCTCCAGTTTTGCCTCCCTGCGCGCGCTCTAGTTCTGCACTTTGTTTGACTTTTCTTTCGTCTCTATTACAAATTCCAACTTTTTTCCTTTCTCTGCTTTATTTATTATGATTCCTCGCATAATATTATCCCATGCCAATACTTGTTAGTTTTTTTCTCTTCTGCACCTGCAATTTAGGAATGCCCTCTGTCAGGTGCGCTGAACAAAAACTTAGTATAATTCTAGGCAGTGTGGGTTTGCAGCCTGGGGGGGGGGGGGTAAAAGTGTAAAAATTCCACCCAAGCTGCAAACCGAGGCAGCAGACTCAGACTCCCTAGAAGCACTCAAAGGGAAATTCTAAATGTCGAGGGAAAGAGCGAGGAAACCAGCGAGGTAAACGAGGTGGCGGGGGGTGAACCGTTCACCCTCCTCGAGATGCTTTCCGCACGCGCATCTCGAGGGGGGTGAACGGTTCACCCCCCGCCACCTCGTTTACCTCGCTGGTTTCCTCGCCCTTTCCCTCGACACATAGAAAAGCTCGCACTCAAAACTTAAACAATCTTTTATTTAGCTGCGTTCAATTTATATAAAAAGTTTCAAAATTGATTAGTTTGGTAAACTTAAAGTTTTTAGTTCTTAGATAAACTTAACATAAATTTATTTTAATAAATCGTAAATTTTTTTGATCGTAATTTATTAAATATAATTAAAATTTAAAAATTGTATACTAAAAGGTTTGGTCGGTTTGGTTTTAGGCAAAGATTGTGTTTTCGTTTTTCGAAGTTAATTTCGGTCTCCTGATTTTAAGAAATATTTCGATGTGTAAAGAAAAAATGTAAATATTTCGATAATATATGAAAAATATATAATGAATTTCGAAAGTATATGAAATATGTGAAATAAAATAAAATGCACTTAAATAGATTTATTAAAATACATTAAATAAAGCCTAAATACAAGAAATGAAACAAACGTAAAATCATTATATAATTAGAAAATCATGGAGTGGTTTTAAAAATCAATGTATTAGTAGAAGAAATGATAATTACAAAATCAGAAGGTTGTTTCAAAAATCAATAAATAATATAAATGATAATTAGAAGAAAAAAATCGAAATGTACAAAAAAAAAACCCTTGAAAAAATCTCGAAATTTACAAAATAACCTCGAAACTTAAAAAAAAATTGAAAAAATGTAATTATTTATTTCTCCCTTTTTCTTTTCGTATTCCTTGGTTTTAGGTAAGGTCGTTTTAATTTCAGTTACTGTGATTTGGTATCGGATTCTGCCCAATAGACTAGTTTGGTTCAATTTTGAGAGAGCTCAGTTCAATTTAAAGTTTGAGGTTGCTGCCTCCCTTTTTAACCACCTTTTTGGAGAAGGTGGTTAAAGAGAAGGGCAACATTATATTTTCGCCTCCAAAGCAGCAAACCAGGCTGGGGAACCCAGGCCTTGTAGAATTACTCTTCTTTCAACCCCAATCGAACCGAGGGACATTTTGGTGAGAGAGACGGGCTTTGGGCCAAACTCTGCATTTCTACCTAAAACCCAAGTTCACTCCAATCGCACAAGTGACAACTGTCTTGTGGTGCTAGAGAGTGAGAAAAGGAAGCAGACAGTCTGAGATGGTGAGTCCATGATTCTGAATCTCTGAGTGGGACAGTGTCCAAGCGTCGGAGAATCAATCATCTCTACAGAGGTGACATTTTGTTTTGTTTGTTTTAGAACTCAAATGTATAAGTGAAGATAACCTGTCAATGGATGTTCTTACCATGTCTTATTGTTTTGGGCAGGAAGTGTGTTTGATCATTTTCCACTATGAAATGAGGGTTTAAGCTATTTAAGTGTTATGCATTTTGTTGATGACTTTTTGTTTTGTTGGTAATATCTATATTGAATTAGTTGTTCCTTATGACCTTTCACTTATCAATTTTTTCAACACAGAGTTGGTAAATTATACTTTTTGAATCATATGAAATGAATTACTAGAGTAACATGTATGTGATGCGAGTTTTCGAGGTACTATACATGGGTTATAGTGAAAAAGAAAATTGTTTGTTGTTACGATCCTAGTTAGGTAATTGGCTTTCCAATCCTTGGTAACTCGAGCTTTTGAGAAGTATTGATTGGTTCTTAACAACTGTTATCAAAGCCAAACCCCACGTACAAGACTTGATTCTAGGGAGGGAGAGCAACCTAGAAGCTGGTTAAAATAATTTTCTATTATGTATGGGCATCATGATAAGTTGGTTGAATACTAATAGGCAAGTGAAGCCACCAAAGGGAGAGGGCTTCCATTGGGTCAGTGTAGATAGCGTGGGCTGATGAGGGCTTCAACTTTGGAGGCGCAGTGGAATGTCATGATTTAGGTTTAGTAATTGCCTTTCTGCTTCTTGACAACTTTAGAAGTATTGGTTGGTTCTTAACATTTGTAGTTTCACATTTTTAACTAATCTTTTAGGTGCCTTGTATAGTTATTAGCTATATATGCCTAAGATGCACACGATGTGGCTGAAGTGCAACTATGCCATGCAGTGGTATTATTATCTCAGGTAAGATAATTATTAATTGGTTGGAGGTATCAGAGTCGAAGTAATGCAATTTCCTTCGCAACTTCTTTTCCAAGGTGGAATATTAGGTTGAGTTGATCTGATGACTTTGTTAGATATGGAACTTTTAGGATTATGGATAAATGCCTCTAGACTTCTCCAAAATAAGGGGCCTTGTTGAGGTTGGGGCTTGTTTCGAGCCTGACTATTAGTCCATGGGATAGAAGATACACTGTGTGCAGACTGAAGGCTAATAAGTAATAAATTTTATGCAGTTTACTTGTGTACTGAGGCTCTTGTAGATAAAACCCAAGAATATCAGTGGTTATAAGTACTTAACATCATGTTTGCAATTCATATTCTCGTCACTGATAAAAGTACACTTACGGGGACATTTCATTACATGATTACAAGGTTGTGCATGACAATTGCTTTTCCTCTAGATTGTGCAAAATTGGTGTGGGTTACACATGGATGATTTCTTGGTTTTGACATACTATTAAGTCACTGAGACTTAGATCCATAGTGTATGTAAAACATAGGCGCATGTTGTTTATCCACCTCTCATTGTTCCTAAATCCAAATTTCTTTGGCAGTATCATGACTTGCATCGTATAAAGAAACCACATTTCTTTTTCTACGTCTGTTCCAGAATATACATTCCATATCCATGACTTTTTCCCACATTTTGTTTGTCAGGGGAACATTTTCTGGACTGAGGAGGTGAGCATATGACCTTTTACGTTCCTACACAGCTGAACTCGTTTCAGTTCATTTTGTGGATAAACTCTTGTAGAGACCCTTGGAGATAGGTTTGATACTCCTCGCTTATTGGTTCCTCAGTTTGGTTCTTGTTCAAAATAATTTTCAGTTTCTCCATGTGATTTTCCAAAGTTGAATTTGACTTGATATTCCTTTTGTGGAAATCACCTCTTTCTGTTGTGGGACAGTACGATGAGAGCTTTTTCTTATGCATTATTTGTATCAATTGCGATGAGCTATAATCTGGGGTTTGATTATTTTGAATAAATAATTTACCTTTTGTATGACTATTCTTCCTTCTATGATCCATGAATGTGGTAGTTGGTTCTCCATATTGATGTGCCACGTCAATTGGCATGTCTACTTCCAGTATCCGCAGAACCTGGATATCAGGTACACTTGAAATTAGAAATAAATAGGAAAGATAATCCAAACTAAGATAAATGAAAGGTGAATCCTAACCAATTAATTATCAATGTGAATAAACAACCTTAGACATGTGTGGTATTCTTTCTGGATAAGGTGAGATACATAGACTGGCAGCATACATCATTGATTCAACTTCTTTGTCAACGTAATTGCCTTAAAATCGAGGAACTATGAAATCACTTGTCATTCTATTCTCTAGCAAGTTTCGACCCTGTATTCGTATATTGGGAAAGTTAGGGAAAAATTACATGTATTTGATCTGGAAAAATTTATAGTTTTGAAACATTTGATTAAAAACTTAATGTTGGTTGAATTTTATTGATTAAAAACTTAATGTGGGTTGAATTTTATTGCCAGCATAAAATTAGAAGCTACAATTCGACTGATTAAAAAATGGAAAATTCAGTAATGAGTTGCAGGATCTTATTTCCCATCTAACTTGCCGTGTTTAGGTACATGAACATGCACACATAAAGATGTAACAAAATTTCGAAAAGGTACTCGAAAAAAGCATCCAGACAAAAAAGAAATAGGATTTGAGAAGTCTAAGAACTAGGATGCATGAGGTTAACAAAGAAACAACCAAACTACTTCCACGGCAGAAGGTGTTCTGTGAGCATCCATATAAAGGAACCAAGTCATGTAAAGGTAACTTCTCCGTTCTCACCATTTATAAATTTTAATTATGTAATCAGGATTGTTTGGTATTCAATTTGCTGATGGAAATGGGAAATCAACTAACTACCAATATAAAACATCCTAAATTTGGCATCATTGATTATATACTATTACCACTAGTTCTTCACTAATGTACTTTATATCAGTCAACTAATTTAATCTGCAGACCTTAGTTTTTGTGTATTTTTCAATCATTTTGGCTACAAAGATAATGATAAATCTGCCATTCACTTGTCGACTATTTCAGACTTATTTTTGCTTTGGGTCAATTTTTTCTTTTGCCTGTTGTTTTTTCAGACATGTAAGTTGTTAGTTTCTGTAGATTAAGGAAAGTTTTCATTCCTGGAATCAACCCTCAGGTGTTACCAGCTTTGCAACCTATCTTATAGTTGATTATTTTTTAGTACTGAATATGAAGAGAAAAAAGTGATACTCGCCCAATCTGGTAGATAATGTTGCTCCTCATTTCTAGATAAATCAGTTGCCTTCATGCCACTCAAGAGTTCCAATAAAACAACTCCAAATGCTCAATCACCAGCGTTTTCTGTGATTAGTCCAGTTTGTGTGTATTCCGGAGCTTGATACCTAGAAAATTAGTTCGTCGGATTCGATTGATGGTTCTTAGAAAATAGTGTAATAAAAGTAAATAAATGGATTATTCCATTTCACTATACATATATATTTCAAAATCTCTGTATATACTTGTTATATGACAAACCTAAAGATGCTTGAAATGCAAAAAGAGTTACCTTTTTACCCAAATGCACTGATAACACGCGTTTCTTCAGCTGATTGACCATCTGCTTGCCATCCTCTCCCACCTATATGAATGATAGACAGAATGACCATATTATGATTCATGATTACATATTTGAGATTGATGCAATGACGTAACTTTCCCAGGATTATAAGATTAGATAATCAAGAAAAGAATAATGAAATGGGAAGTTACCATGGGTTCAAAGTCACGTGTGAGGAGAATGTTCTTGGTTCTCAAGTCTCTATGAACTATGCACCAGGCACGACAATCTTCATGAACGTATCTTTTAGACCCCTCGCAGCTCCAATGGCAACCTTCATTCTATTAAGCGAAGTTATTAGTTCTGTTTCGTCCGTTTCTGTGGAACATGTCAATAGATTACTTAAATTGGAGGCTTATGATAGAACATATGGACTGGATCAGATTCATTCAACCAACAATACTTATATGGCTAGATTCAATGTAGTGTGTGATTGAAGATTATATTGAAGATATGATTGAGATGTAATTGAATATTAAAAAGATTAGTTAGGATTTATTTATTTGTTTAGATTTTATTTTATATTAGGATCTTTAGGTTTGCTCTATTTATACTCTTAGCCCGTCATGAAAGAATTTTTCTTCTCCAAGAAGCTTCTTCCTCCATAGGCTTCTTCTTCTCTGAAGAAGGAATCATGTAGCCTTCCGCCAAAATCTTTTTATTTTCTCTATAACAATCTCATCACTCTTTCCTCCAAATCAAACCTCTTATCCAATGCAATTCATCTTCTTCAACAAATCAGTTCACCCAACGTTGTCACCTAGACAGCTTTGATCTCGGCATCAGTGTTCTAAAAATCGGCCTAGGCGGCCGCCTAGGCGCTAGAAGGTAGAAAACTGCCCAGATTAATGGCTGGGCGGGCAGTCTGGGCAGGATCTAGGTGGGGTCTGGGCGGCCTAGGCGGACTCTAGGTGGGGTCAAGGCGGTCTGGGCTAGGCGGGTCTGGGCGGGATCTAGGCGGCCTAGGCGGGTCTAGGCGGTCGGGGTGATTTTATTTTTTATTTTTTTTTATTTTTTTATTTTTTTATTTTTTTATTTTTTTATTTTTTAATAAGGTTGATTGTGTTCTTATTTTATTTTTCTTTCCTATTTTTTAGAAATAAACTATTCAATTGTTTTTTATTCAGTATATGTCTAAATGTAGCAAAGGATGATTACTTAATGAAATTCTCAAAGGATCTGTCGGTACCAATTTTACTGATGTATATTTTATCAAACATAACTGAGGTTATTCATGCAATTTGAAGAAAAATAAAAGTGTACACAAATTCAAATTTATATAAAATACCCATCATGACCAACTTCAGTCATTTGAGTTTTAATAAATTTTGTTCATGATTGTTAATTTTTCATGTTTTTAAATTTTGCATATGTATTTTGGCATTAAATTGGATGTAATTGATAAGGTATTATGCTTAACTTTTGTAAATTATTAAAGTTATAATACAAACCTCACCCGCCTAGGCCCCTGGGCGCTAGGCACCTGCCCGCCTAGCGCCTAGTGATTTTTAGAACACTGCTCGGCATACACCAACACCATTCCCTCCGACATTTCATTTCTATGCTTCGTCACCCAACACTACCCAACCAACGCACATTAGCCACACTTTTCAAAACCTATGCATCTATCCCTTCCCTTTGGCCCTCAACTTCACTCCCTTTCTGTCAAACTCTCGCTTACTGTTCAATTGTTCAGCTCTTATCAATTTCTTCTCAAAGTGTCATCTTCCCGGGCACGCCCTCAAGGAATTTGATAGCATTTCTGAAAGAGATGAAGTTAGCTATGCAGCTACTATTGTAGGTCTCGCACAAAACTCATAGTGCACACATGCTTTATCTCTCTTTGGTGAAATGAGATCTGCCAATGTGGGTTTACCCATGTACAGCGTGTTTGGTGCATTTCGAGCTGCAGCTCAAGTTGCAGCACTTGAGCAATGCATAATAATTCATGCTCATGTAGTTGTTAACTAGGTTTGAATCACATCTGGTTGTTGGGACGACATTGGTCGATGGGTATGGTAAATCAGGTATTGTATTTGATGCTAAAACTGACCGTTCACTCATTTACCATAAAGAAAACGAGATGCCATCTTCTTTAGGCAAGTATAAGTTGTTCATCTCTTCTTAGAGAGATTGACAAGCATTCATTCATCCAATTTGTATTGTTTTTCCATCCTCTCTCTCTCGCTCATTTAAAGGTTTTCGAGGTCTTGAATCTCTACATCCAAAGAACCCCTTCAAGTAAATCATCTGATCTCCTCTTCCATTCCCCAATCCATCTATCTCTGTTTCTCCATCAACTTATGCATGGTGATAACTGCCATCATATCAGCTGGCAATTGATCAAAATAAGGAGTGTAAGCAATCATGTTCTTCGTTCAAATTCGGCTTTGGCAGGACCGCTTCTTCTGCTCCTACTCCTACATTTGGTGGATCCTCTTTCTTGGGATCTTTTTATCGCCTTCAGCTGCTTCCACTTCTCTCTTCGGATCTCCAACTACTACTCCTGCTGCTTCATCTTCTGCATTCTCTGCTTCTTCTTTGTTCGGAGCGCCATTTCCATTAACTTGTTTTCTTCTTCGTGTTTGGCAGCACCTAGTACTACTACTCTGTCCGCCCCTTCTACTCCTACAACTACAGCCTCTTCAGCACCTTCAACATGACACCATTGAAGTTCAAATTCATAACAAATCTCATATAGATTGTCAATCTCCTCGATTCAATGCACTGTGTGACTGAAGATTATATTGAAGATATGATTGAGATGTAGTTGAAGATTAAAAAGATTAGCTAGGATTTATTTACTTGTTTAGATTTTATTTTATATTAGGATCTTTAGGCTTGCTCTATTTATACTCTTACTATCAATGTAATCATTCAAGAATTAATCAATGAAGTTCTTCTTTTTCTAAACTTAATAGCTTATAGCTATAGAAAGATCACATTAGTGGTGAAACGTATTTGATAAAATTGTGGTGTTGATGCGAGTTTTAACCAACCTAAATAAATAGGTTAATTCAGCCCATTTGTAATAACCGCAAGTGCACGATGCCTAACTGGTAGACAACGGCAAGTACGAGTCGATCCCACGAGGAAGGTGGATTAAATTGAATTTTAGAAATTATCTAAACTAATTTAAATGGAAAATGGGGTTACAGTGTTTTTAAAACTAAACTAAAAATAAATTAAAAATAAGAAAAATAAAAATAAAATAAAAGATAGATGAGATGGGTTTTGTGGGTTTGGACTCACCAATGAGTTAGTAAAATTATTTAAATCTAAATTACTGAATTTAAAAACGAGAAGCTTTAGGGATGAAAATCCCTTGCTTACACCGAATATGTGATCGTTAAAATCCAATTAAACTTATATCATGTTTCTATCAAACATTAACAAATTATTTCAAGCAAATACGCTCTTACTAAGTATTAAGTGTCTTTTTAGGGCACACTTAATCAAAGTTTAAGCTTAATATTTTTAGCACATGCTTTGAATATTAATAAAGGGTAATTCTAACTACCAAACATATCAAGATTAATTTCTCGAAAATGAAGGGTGAAAGCTATTTATCAAAAATTCAGAAATAAATTGTAGTTAACAATTAAGCACACAATTCAGTAAAATAAATCAAAATAACTTATACAACCCATTTAGTTTGTCACAAACTCGATGTGGTGGTACTCAGCAGATCAGCAGGTGGTCTGAACACTAATCCCGAGACAAATGGTCCCAAAACGCTATGTGGTGGTACATAGCAAAACCGGGGGTGTGAATAGCGAAAACTGAATTTGACTCAGTCTCCCGCCTCTGCTACAGTATCGCTCGTCTTTTCTAGTGAGCAGCGGCGCTGCTCCGCCTTCCTCCGTGCTCGTCGCGAGTCTCCTCGACCTCCAAATGGTTCAAGAACTTGCAAAAGAATACAGAAGGTGAGGAAACAGTGACAAAACCACAACAAAAACGAAAGAGGACCAGGAACAGGGACTCCCTGTTTCTACTTGCGAGCTCTGTCTCGCGAGGTGGTGGCGGTGGTGCTCGGTCCAATTTTATCGGTGGTCGCGAGAGAGGGAGGCAGGAAGGAGCTCGAGCCGAAGAGAGGTCGAGAGAAGAGGAGGAACAAGGACGCTGTGGCGAGGCGGATCAGAGCCGCGGTGAGGCTCTGTTTCGCGGTGGTCGTGGTGGCTGGACAGTGGCGAAGAGAGGGAGGTAGAGAAGAAGATAGGGCGGTGATGGCGGAACTCGGTGGTGTGGACGGTCTGTCTGGGTCGTGAGGTGGAAATTTGATGTGAAACAGGGTTGTCACGCCCCTATTTCACGGTGGTGATGGTGGCGGTTGTGCTGTCTGGAGGTGGAGGTGGTGCTCGGGTGATGGTGGTGGCGAGGTGAAGGATGGAGGTGATTGCTGAGTGAGTGAGAGATGGATGAGTGGTGAGGGTGATGAGAATCAATTTGAGAAAGAAGTTTTGATTTTTGTCTAATTCTCTTCTTTTCCCTTCTCTTCCTCCCTCTTTTCTCACCCTATTATATTTTATTTATAGAAAATTATCAAGATGAATATGGATGAAATGAGGGAATGATTCATCAATGTATAATTTGGAGAAGATTCTTTGAGTATGATTGGGCTTGGCATTGGGTTTGGGTTTAGGTTATGGATTAGGTTTTGAGTTTAGGTTATGAATTAGGTTTCGGGTTTAGGTTTGTGACCATCTGCTTTATACCACCATCAGAATCGACTAATTGTCGTTCCTTAACTTGTCGCCTTAATATGATTTCATCGTTTACGCTCAAATTCCTATAAAGACATGAAAACGAAATAATTACTATAAAATATAATAATCGAAACACTAACATGTATAAATCAAGGGGTATATTATGTAATAATTATGTGAATATCAAATATCCCCAAACCTATATTTTGCTAGTCCTCGAGCAAAACAATAAAAGAAAATCCTAACTCACTTTCACAGATATCACCGGTTGCACTTACCTTAAACGTGCAACAAGGCTTTAAACCCTAGATTATCTCTAGTGGATGAGTTATAGTCTCGTGAGGGTTTCCAGAAATGTTACCCACAAACATTACTGACTCAACAGAACTTGGTCAAACAGTGTTCATTTTAAAACTTCAAGAAATGCAAGAAACCAATAGTGTCATTTTAGTGAATCAACAAATTTTCAAATAATTTAATATTCTTCAAATATTAGAAAAAATTCACAATCATCTTCAACTCAATGTGTGTGTGTGTGGATAGCACTATCAACATAACTTTTCATTTCAGAGTAAAACAATGACTAAATCTCCTGTAGAAAGTTTGTTTTGACTTCAAACCTCTCATGTCACTCACAATAAAACACTTAGAGATTTGGTATTTCAGCCAGTGTATATGTGAGGAAAAGAGTAAATAATGGAAAACAATCATCTCACATATAGTAATATGAAGAACAGACTTTTCAAGAATGGAATGAACATGATCTCATGGACAGGAATATCAATTACTTTTGGGAATGTTGAATCAAACACCATAGGTCTTGGTTATTAAATCTCCACATCTACAGAACCAACCTTTACCTAAGATCAACTAGGACTTTGATGGGTTGTAATGGGGCTTTGGTAATGGTTAATAAGGAATGTCAAAGGATTCTAAGAAAAGTTTCCAGGAATGTATACACTCATTCAACGCATAATTAGGGCTATCAAGAATAAACTAATGTTGTGCACCATCAATTTTTTCTTCATTATCACATCTTTATCCTCATTAAAAAATCTATTTTTTTATTTTATTATTATTATATATATATATATTTTTTTTTCATAACTATTTTTCTTTTCTTCAACTTTTTTTTTCAATAGAGGATTTATGAAATATCTCATATTTTGCTTTTTGATGCCCTTTTTACACCAAGTATATCCATCCATACACATTCCCAGAAACGTTGGGTAAAGGTTAATGAGTTAACAAATAAAAGTTATTCTAAGGCTCAAAAGGCTACAAAAAGGTTAATGTTATAGGTAAGTTAAAAGGCTAGTTAATGGTCTTAAAAAAATGCCTAGATCATTTCCTAAGTTCGGGTCAGTATTATGATATCTTAATTGAATAAGCCAAGAAGTTCTAGTGTAATAATTCAATTTTGATGTCATTCCCAAAACAATTGATCAGAAAAATGAGATTAATGAGATCATCAACGAGATAATACGGACTCAAGAAAAATCAGAGCTTATGTATAACCCTCAGAAAAATAGAAATGTTCAAAACTTTCAGGGTTAAGTGTCTACTATTATTCTAAGATTTTCTAGCATATATTTCACTCATCAACTTCAAGTTATGCTAACATGGCTCATGGTGCAAGATAATTGAGTTGAAAAATCTCATGAACTAGATATAACTTAAGGATCATACTAAACTTTCAGTCTTTATCAATATACCAATATGTCAAGTTAGCTTGCATTTTCTTGAGCATAAAACATTTAAAATCCATTTTCATACTCGTAAAAGGCCAAGTTTTCTTGACAGAAAATCATTTTTTTAATTATTTTTTTTATTTTAAGAATAGGAAAAGAAAATATTACGAAAAAATGAAAAATTCACCGACTCATGAACCTACCCCCAAACCTAATCCAAACATTGTCCTCAATGTTGAACAAAATAATTTTGACAAATGAATGAAGTAAGTACATGAGAAGAGGTTAGAACAGTATTACCGCGGTGAAGATTTTACCAATTTTCAAGAAGTCATCCATCAATGAGGCTCACCAATATAAGAATTATGGAGTTTTCATTAGAAATCGATAAACTGTAGATTCAACACAAACAAAGAAAACTAGAAAAAAAGGCAAGTTGTAAGTCAAAATTGTTACGGAGCTAACGAGTATGAGCGAAACACAACTAAATAGGGTACTCGAAAATCAATCCAGACTAACAGCAAAGACACACAACTAAAGCTAGGCTGCCTCCTAGGAGCGCTTGGTTTAATTTCATCAGCCCGACAAATATTCTTCCTAAAAAATGGTGTATTGAAAAGTAGAAAGGAAGAACATTACAACACTTAGTCCATGGTCATATATCAACAACCTGAACAGTTGAGGATCAGACCACTCAAAAATAGCAACCATATGCGACAAAAGATATACTAGCACATCCTAAAAGTTGCAAGGACACCATCTAAAATCATATAGAAATTGTAAAGAAGCTCGCATTCCTTGGAAGTCAGTAGGGATCTTAGACATGAACGAGTCGCAAGTAGTGGTATGCAACAAAGGATCCTCATTTACTTCTAAAATGGAACATCCTAAGTCTGGTTCCAAATCAGAAGATTGGATAATTTTCACATCAGGATGGTGAAAACTGAAATCATCACTACAACACAAGGGATCAGTGAAAGTAGCCTTAGTAAATGTGATGCAAGTAGATGAGACGATGATATATCAAGTGGTACAGGCTCATCACATGAATCACATAGAGATGTTGGTCTAGACAACTTAACAACACTCCCAACCCTAGAGTTGACACTACTTATGGATTGCACTCTCTTACTAGATATATCTCCCGACTTCTTTGGGACAACCTGTTTTGAATTCAATATAGATGAAATAATAACAGGCAAAGTATCATTAGCACCTGAAAACGCATACCTGAGGGTGTCAGGTAATTGTTTAAGGTCAAGCTCAGGTGGCTCAATTAATGGGACTAGTTTGACTCACTGAGTGGAAGAGACTTCACTTTAGACTTCCATTTATAACTAGGATCCACAATGGGGACTGAGTCAAGCAAATCATTGACTTCCCTAATGAAATCATCAAAATCAAAGTCTAAACTAAATTGAGTCAAACAAGCCTCTAAACAGTCAAGGGGAGACTCTAAAGAATGTTCACAGTTTGATTCGATGCATGAGTCACTAGGGAGGCATGAGTCAACATGGGAAGGAGATGTCTGTAGTGTCTCAGAATCTATAGGTTCATCAATAAATGAGGCTTTATTAACATTCGTATGAGAGGAGGATGCAACCTGTGTAAAATTGGGTGAGGATATAATAACACTCATGTCAGACATTCCTACCTGATTGTCAACCAGTTTTCTACTCCTAAGGGTAGTAGTAGATTGGACATCTTCACTGTCCGGCTCAGATGTGCCACTAATTTCAAATTGACCATTTGGGTTGGAAATAGGTTGGCTAGGGAATTTTTCTGACTCTATCTCAGGAAGTGACTCAGCTATCTGATTCACAGTCATCTCAAGTTTTCGGATAGTTTGGGAGTTTTGTTGATAAATAGCTGTCAATTCTGTGATATCCTGATAATTTTGCACAAGTATTTCTCCTGTTCGCTCTATAAAAATGTTCATGATATCCTCTAACTCATTATCCCGGAATTAAAGTTGGAGGAGTCTGAGGAGTATCTAGAGGGCCTTCATGGTACTGACCATGAGCCCATGAGAAGTCAGGATGATAGGCTGTTGTAATAATCTAAATATGGATCATAATCAGGTTGTCGCATGTCATAAAATGAATTGACTTGATCGAAAAAATAGGCTGGATAATTCCTTGTGTTCATTTTTTATTTTGTTTTTGTTTTTGTTTTTGTTTTTGTTTTTGTTTTTGAAAGCACTAACTCTAAAAATATACACAAGCTCACACGCAATCAGCAACCAATAAATGTACAAGAAACATGCCTCCCTAAGCAATCAACGTTTTTAGATCAATTATCTTTTTATCTTTGGGGGACAGTTATTTCTTATGTAATCTTTATTATAGAGCAATGGGTGCTACAAGATGATCCTAAGAGTGTATACTTTACACCACAAAGTTCAAAATCTGTAGGCTAGAGTTTTGTTTTAAAGAAACCGGATTATCGCACAAGATAAGGAAGTCACAATGGTCCAATTAAGTACTTCCTTGTGCTACCGCTCTGTAAGCCAATAGATGTGAGAACAATGTGATGTTAAATGCACACTTGAGGCTTGTGTTCCTAACCCAAAACTGTTAGTTACACTAATCCTTCTTGTAGATCGTAGCTTACTTATGACTCGGCGTACCGGGTAAATTACCCTTGTGGCAGTGGGCCTCTCGGAGTTCATTGAATGATTAAACCCATCGTCACTTTTAGCAGCGGTCAACACAAAAATTATTGGATTCACCTTGGTCTTGGTTGTCTTATGAACACCGTACCTAAAATATGCTCTATCTAATTTGCTAATTGATTTTAATTATGTTAGGCTATTGGTTGCACACAGCTGGAGTGATGAGGTGGGGATATCAAGTCCCACCAGTTTCTATTTATAAGCTGGGTCTGCTTATTATGAATTACTAAAGTTTAGCATCCACAATTACAAAAATTAAACAACCAATCACACAATTTCAAACAATTACACAAAGCACCCGGTCGCTAATACATTGCGTGTGATAGAAATACTTACAGTGTGCGTATTCCGTTCTGCACAAAAAGTTAGCACAATTCAAAAAAAATGTCTGACTTCTTTTTATCCGTTTCACTCAACACACAAGCACATGCAATTAAATTTACTGGTCTTGGTCTTAGAAGTCGAATTTCTAAATCACAAGATATTATTGGGTACAATTAAAATTGTTTCCCTATAATTTCTTTTAACTTAGAAAATTTTGGGTTTTTTTTTGTGATCAAATACAATGAAAACAGTAGAGTTTAAAAATTATTACACAACACACTCGTAAAACGAGGTGAAAATAAAATTAAAATTCTCCTCACAAAATAAAAAAAAAAATTTGCTTCATGTTTTGCAGGATCGTCCAATATCTTCGAGAAGTGTGTATTCTGTAAAATCAAACACAAAATGAGTGTAAAAATAACTTAATAAAATAATTTAAAATTTTTTTTTAATTAGTGAAAATAAATCATAAATTCAATTACACAGCTACCTTCCCCGGCAACGGCGCCAAAAACTTGATGCGAGTTTTAACCAACATAAATAAATAGGTAAATTCAGCCCACTTGTAATTACCGCAAGTGCACGGTGCCTAACTGGTAGACAACGGCAAGTACGGGTCGATCCCACGAGGAATGTGGATTAACTTGAATTTTAGAAATTATCTAAACTAATTTAAATGGAAAATGGGGTTACAGTGTTTTTAAAACTAAACTAAAAATAAATTAAAATAAGAAAAATAAAAATAAAATAAAAGATAGATGAGATGAGTTTTGTGAGCTTGGACTCACCAATGAGTTAGTAAAATTATTTAAATCTAAATTACTAAATTTAAAAACGAGAAGCTTTAGGGATGAGAATCCCTTGCTTACACCGAATATGTGATCGTAAAATTCAATTAAACTTATATCATGTTTCTATCAAACATTAACAAATTATTTCAAGCAAATACGCTCTTACTAAGTATTAAGTATCTTTTAAGGCACACTTAATCAAAGTTTAAGTTTAATATTTTTAGCACATGCTTGAATATTGATAAAGGGTAGTTCTAACTACCAAACATATCAAGATTAATTTCTCGAAAATGAAGGGTGAAAACAATTTATCAAAAATTCAGAAATAAATTGTAGTTAACAATTAAGCACACAATTCAGTAAAATAAATCAAAATAACTTATACAATCAATTTAGTTTGTCACAAACTCGATGTGGTGGTACTCAGTAGATCAGCAGGTGGTCCGAACACTAATCCCGAGACAAATGGTCCAAAAATGCTATGTGGTGGTACAAAGCAGAACTGGGGGTGTGAATAGTGAAAAACTGAATTTGACTCATTCTCCCGCCACTGCTACAGTACCGCTCGTCTTCTCCATCGAGCAACGGCGCTGCTTTGCCTTCCTCCGTGCTCGTCGCGAGTCTCTTCGACCTCCAAATGGTTCAAGAACCTGCAAAATAATAGAGAAGGTGAGGAAACAGTGACAAAACCACAACAAAAACGAAGGAGGACCAGGAACAGGGACTCCCTGTTTCTGCTTGCGAGCTCTGTCTCGCGAGGTGGTGGCGGTGGTGCTCGGTCCAATTTTAACGGTGGTCGCGAGAGAGGGAGGCAGGAAGGAGCTCGAGCCGAAGAAAGGTCGAGAGAAGAGGAGGAACAGGGACGCTGTGGCGAGGCGGAACAGAGCCGCGGTGAGGCTCTGTTTTGCGGTGGTTGTGGTGGCTGGACAGTGGCGAAGAGAGGGAGGCAGAGAAGAAGAGAGGGCGGTGATGGCGGAACTCGGTGGTGTGGACGGTCTGTCTGTGTCGCGAGGTGGAAATTTGATGTGAAACAGGGTTCTCACACCCCTGTTTCACGGTGGTGATGGTGGCGGTTGTGCTATCTGGAGGTGGAGGTGAGTGCTCGGTGATGGTGGTGGCGAGGTGAAGGATGGAGGTGATTGCCGAGTGAGTGAGAAATGGATGAGTGGTGAGGGTAATGAGAATCAATTTGAGAAAGAGGTTTTGATTTTTGTCTAATTTTCTTCTTTTCCCTTCTCTTTCTCCCTCTTTTCTCACCCTATTATCTTCTATTTATAGAAAATTATCAAGATGAATAAGGATGAAATGAGGGAATGATTCATCAATGTATAATTTGGAGAAGATCTTTGAGTATGATTGGGCTTGGCATTGGGTTTGGGTTTAGGTTATAGATTAGGTTTTGGGTTTAGTTATGAATTAGGTTTCGGGTTTAGGTTTGTGACCATCTGCTTTATACTACCGTTAGAATCGATTAATTGTCGTTCCTTAACTTTTCGCCTTAATATGATTTCATCGTTTACGCTCAAATTTCTACAAAGACGTGAAAACGAAATAATTACTATAAATATAATAATCGAAACACTAACATGTATAAATTAAGGGATATATTATGTAATAATTATGTGAATATCAGGTGTTGGTAATGTTAAGCTTATTGTATAAGTGCTTGTCCAAAGAACCATTGCAAGCAAACTCGGAGACGAGAAGCAACTCTGGTTAGGGATGGCAGTGGGGCGAATTTTTACGGATATGCGCCACACCCAATCCATTTGAGGCGGTTTTGGATATGGTTGAATGGGTTTTCGGGTGGTTTTGGGTATCCAAAAAATATTCGTTCACTATTCTGGGCGGATACGGATTTGGCCATATCCGCTCCGCTGATATCCGTTTAAGTAGTAAAATTACTAAAATACCCTCGATTAAATGAGTGAAATTGCACTTTACTATATAAAAGCGAAAGTTATTCAGTTATTCGCCTCATCTCACTCACATTCTCCCCATTTCCCCCTCTCACTCACATTCTCCCCCTCTCTCACAGCGATTGGCGAAGGCGGAGGCGGAGGTCGAAGGCCGAAGCTCGGTCGTCTTCGTCCCTTCGTCTCCTTCTCAGAATCTCACAGACACTCAAAGATGAAGGGATTAATCCTCCTCCCTTCTTCTGATGAGATTTCGCAAGGAAGATCCATCCTCCTCCCTCTTGCTGCTGTCTGCTGCTGCGTCTTCCTCCTCCCTGCTGCGACGACGATCTTCCTCCTCGCGGTGATCCCCTCCCTTCCCCTGGTCCTCCTTTGTCCTTCATCTCAGATCTCAGATTTGATATCTCAGATTTGATCTCTGAGATCTCAGATCTGATCTCTTCAAATGTGATTTCTCATATCTGATCTCTGATCCGTGATCTGATGAGATGAGATCTGCGATGAGATGATTTCTGATCTGATTCTCATCGCAGATCTCATCTCGAAGACGGATTCCCTCTCCCATCAGATTGAGATCAGAGTATTTTTTTGGATCGAATTTTTTTTATTTGTTTGTAATTTGTTGTATGTTTTTTTGTATTAATGAATGATGTATTTTTTAGTGTAGAAGTAATTTTACTGTGTTTATGTATGAATGAAATTTTTTGTAATCCCTGAATCTCTGTAATTAATTTTTTTTTATAATTTTTGTAATCTCTTTAATTTGTTGTATGATTTTTTATTATAATTTTTTGTAATGAAACTGTTATGTAAATCTTATGAATGAAGAAATTTTTTTAACGGATATGTGGGCGGGACGGATATCCGCCAATCCGTGCGGGGCGGAGGTGGTTTTAAATAATTTGGTAAACGGATTGGCGGGGCGGATTTGAGGATCCGTTATTCCTTGCGGGGTGGGGATGGATTTGCTCAAATCCGCCCCGTTGCCATCCCTAACTCTGGTTCTGTGCAATAGCCTACCAACATTACCAAATTCCTGTGTTGGGCGCAGCTCAAGACTTCACCTCGAGAGCAAAAATTATGATGCTCCTTTTGCACTTACCAACTTATGTTGTTTCACTGCATACAGCTGGCCCATTCAGGCATGATCAGGGGCGAATCTACTAGGGGGGGCAACTGTACCTCTTTCCTCCAACTTTCAAAATATTTATAGTAAATACTTTCCTTTAAAAAAATCAATTATATAATATATAATATATAATATTATATGATAATTGTTTACTCAATTATTTCTATATGTTTTGGTTGGTGTAGTGGTTGGAAGTATTACATTTTTAGTAAACGACTTAAGTTTGATATTCTTGGAGCTCGCCTAATTTTTTAGTTTTCATTGCAATTTTATTAGTAATTGCAAACATTAAAAAATTGTTTAGTTTAATAAAAAACTTATTTGTGGTCCTCTTGAAGCGTATAATTTATGGCTATTAACAATTACTATATGTCATTGTGACATGTCCCCTACTTTTTGTTTTCAATGCATTTTATATGTAATTGCAAAAATTAAAAAATGAATTGTTTTGTTTCATAAGTGGTATAAAATCTCCAACCCTCATTTTAGGTTTATGGTTTTCCTTTTGTTCATGCCGGTTCTTTTGTTTCTTAAAGTAAAGAACAAGGGCCAAACAAAAAAATATTTGAAATTAAATAACCATATAATTCATAAAATATATGTCATTAGCCAACTCATACAAAATTCGAGGCTCATATAAATCATTTTTTTCTTAAATTGTAGTACGATCTTATTATGTCGAAAATTTTCAATCTTTTAAGCTTTAACTAGATATTTATTCTAATTAATTTTGTGATTGAGTTATGTATCTGTTATATGCTCATTTGCCATTACTTAAGGTAATCGATATCGTGATTTATTTTAGCTTAAAATTGGACTGCACTGGATTCAATTTGGTATATGCAATGTACTCTTGATAGTTGTATTTCTTTATAGTATGAGCTCGAGTAGATTTTTTTTTGACTTCGCCCTTGATAACTACTATTATCAATTAATAATTATTTGTTATTCCCCCTCCCCCCCCACCCACTAAAATCCAGGATCCACCACTGGCATGATACGAGACCATATCCACCTGAGCCAAAAAGTTTGCCTTGAAAATCCATCTGTTGCATTTAAAGTTCTTCATAGCTGAATTTCCATGGGGGCGTGATAGAGTCTGACCTGTTCTTGAATCTTAATGCAGGATTGGAACAATCGGCTTAAGCTTACTGACAGATATCAAGTATAGAATAGAAGAATTTGCAATCTCAGCACAAAATCTACAATGATGTATGAAGAAGAGACGAGTAATAGTACAACATTGACTGAATTAGTATTGCTGGAAATGTACAATTACAAAGAATGTATGAACTGGGATAGAATGTAATAGCAGAATTCGAGATTGCTATCTCCTCAAGAGCTATTCGAGAGGCTCTACTCTTCTAAGAGCACCAAGGCTCAATTGTACATTTATTTACAATCTGAATGAATCATGTTTTCTCCTATTTGCTCCCCTATTTATAGCACTACAATATTGACAGCTACTCTAACAGAACTCTAACAGTAACCTCTCCTAACATAACACTCACAGCATTAACAGAGCACTAACAGTTGTACATGTAGCAACATATTACATACAGTCACCCTCATTCCACTTCAGCACTAGTGTTCTTATGACTTCTCTTTCTCCTAGAATAAGTATACTAATAGGAGGTGGAATCCTTCAATACCCTCCCCCCAAAGCCACCTTGTCCGCAAGGTGAAAAGAAGGGAACTGCTGATCCAATAACTCGAAGTCTTCCCAGGTGGATTCACACGCAGGTAAGCCTTGCCATTTAATCAAAACCTCAATTTTATCCAACTCACCCTTTCCCTTAGGGCGGACATTCAATAATGAATCAGGAAATACCATCATTTCACCATCACTGCTAAGCTGATCAGGCAAAGGATTCGCAGGAAAAACAATTCCCCTTTGCACGCCGCAGTTGGGAGACATGGAACACAGGGTGAATCCTCATGGTGACAGGAAGATCTAACCCGATAAGCCACTGAACCCACCTTCGCCAAATTTTTATAAGGCACATAAAAACGCGCCGACACTTATGATTAGTCCTAGAAACCAAGGACTGCTGGCGATAAGGACGTATCTTCAAAAATACCGGAACTCCCAATATCAAATGATTCATCGCGCCTTGATTTATCAGCCTGAATTTCATGCGCTGCTGCAAAACCCTCAATAAATGCATTTTTAAATCTTCTAAAATCTTATTTCTGTCCAACAATAACTGCTCAACTGAAGAAGTGACAGAAGAGCCAAGTGCATACCTGATCAGAGGAGGAGGTTCCCTGCCATAGAGAACCTGAAAAGGGCTATAACCTGTAGCCGAATGAACGGAGGTATTATACCAATATTCAGCCCATGAAAGCCACTTACTCCACTGTTTTGTTTTTCAGAAGAAAACATTGAAGATATGTTTCAATGGACCAATTAAGTACCTAGTCTGCCGTCTGTTTGAGGGTGGTAAGTGGTGCTATGCTTCAAGGTGGTGCCCTGTAAGCGAAAAAATTCCTGCCAGAATTTACTGAGAAAAACCTTATCGCGGTCTGAAATGATAGACTTTGGTGTCCCATGAAGCCTAATAATGTCTCTTGAAAAAACCAAGGCCACCCCTTCCGCTGAAAATGGGTGTTTCAATCCTGAAAATGAGCGTATTTGCTCAGACGGTCTACCACAACCAGAATGGTATCGTATACTCCACAATGCGGTAAGCCATCAATAAAATCCATTGTAACTTCGTCCCAAAATTGAGTGGGTAAAGGGATCGGCTGAAGCAGGCTCGCTGGAGAAAAAGCCATAGTTTTGTTACGCTGGCAAACTTCACATTCACTGACCCTTCTCCTGATATCAGACTTCATTCCCACCCAGTATAGTTCCTTAGCTATCCTCTGATAAGTTTTGGGTCTCCCCAGAGTACCCCCCACATTAGAAGCATGGAACTCAGTGAAAAGAATAGGGATGGGAGAAGAAGATTTAGGAATGATGATGCAGATTTAACTAACCTAAATAAATAGGTTAATTTAACCTAAATTTTAATAACTGCAAGTGCACAGTGTCTAATTGGTAGACACGGGCAAGTACAGGTCGATCCCACAAGGACTGTGGTTGCAATTAAATTTCAGGGTTTATTTAAACTAATTTAAATTGGGGTTACAGCAATTAAAATATTTAAACTAAAAATCAAAATAAAAACAAAATAAAAAGTTTAAAGAATATGAGAAAGGAACCAAGGCATTGAATCCACACAGTTCTTTGAGATTTGTGTAATCAAAAATATTGTTTTCAGATTTAACATGACTAACCTAAAGATTAATCTAAGTTCACAATTGATTTCAGCATAGGTATAAACCCCTAGCATTGTGTGTCTTCTTACGGCACACACAATCACAGGTTTATTTTAACTAATCCTAATCCCTAGCATTGCGTGTCTTCTTACGGCACACACAATCACAGATTCGGATTAATTGATTAAATCAGGCTTTGAATTTCAACAAAGGGTACTTCTAACTACCGACTAGTCTAGATAATTAATCAGGATATATCGGTGAAAGCAATTTATTAAAAAAACATAAATCAAATGTGTTTAACGTTCAAGCATAAAGAAAATAATAAATTTAAATACACAAACTCTAGGAAATCCTGTGGTTCCATCGTAGCCTTGGCGAAGGGTTTAGCTATCCATGGTAGTGGTAGTCATCTCCTTGTGATGTGTACGCCGCAACTCATCTCTGCACGAACGCGAATCCCGAGAAAAGGGCTGCTAAAGGCACTGTGGTGGCTCTTAGAGAATTCGGGGGTGTCAATAGCTGAATTGTTTGAAAAACAGTTTTCTCCCGCCAAAGTCGTGCGCTGCTGCGCCTTCGTCTCCAGCGAGACGCCGCCTGCTCCGCCTTTGTTCTTCGCTCCTCGCGACCTTCTCTTCTCCCTAACTGGCTCCGGTACCTGCAAGACAGAGAGAGAGTGAGGAAACAACGAGAATGGGAAGTGGGGGTGCTCTGTCGCGAGCCCTGTTTCGCGTGGTGGTGGTGGTTATTGCGTGGTCTGGTGGCGAGGTTGGAGCAGAGAGAGAGAAGTGGAGGAGGGAGAGACGAAGAGAAACCGAGAGAAGAGGAGAAGGCTCTGTGGCGAGGCGCAACAGAGTCGCGGTGGTTGCGGCTCTGTTTCGCGGCGGTGGCGGCTGAGGTGGTGCGTTCTATTCGCGACGGTGGCTGTGAGAGAGAGAGAAGTGGAGGAATAGAGAGGGAAACGGGAAGGAGTTCGAGATGAAGAGAAGAATCAGAGAAGAAGAGAAGGTTCTGTGGCGAGGCGGAACAGAGTCGCGGTGGTTGCGGCTCTGTTTCCCGGCGGCGGCGGCTGAGGTGATGCTCGGTGGATGGGCGGCGGTGAGGATGATGGAACAGAGAGAGGGTGAGGAGGTGGCGGCTGATGGTAGAGGACGAGGAGGAGGTGGTGATGGCGGTATTATCGCGCTGCCCCGGCTTTCTATCGAGCGAGGATTGCCGGCAGGGTGGTGTGGTGGCTGGAAAAGAGATGAGGGGAGAGGGCTGTGGAAGAGGAGAGAATAAGAGCTCCCCTTTTCTCTAAGATTAGGGGAGCTAAATAGGGTTCTATCATCTTGGGCTTGGGTTTTTAGGTTAGCATTTTTGGATTTGGGCTTAGGTTAAATTAGGTGGATCTAGGTTTACTAGGGTTAGGTTTAGATATGTGACTCTCTGCTTTGTACCCACCACTAGAATCGACCCAATTGTCTGTCGCCCTTAATACCATTTCATCGTTAACGCTCAAATTCCTGCCAAGACATGAAAACAAATAATTATTATAAATTATATAATCGAAACACTAACAATATAAATTAAGGGATATATATGTAATAATTATGTGGAATATCAAATGACCAACCTGTTTTTGTAATACAACATGTCTTGAACCACCGTATATCCTGGATTGTCTGAGCCTTGCAGCACTTTCTGCTTCAGTTGTGTAAGAACACTATCAATCTGTATCTCGGACTGCAATACAGACCAATCACGTTAGGTGGTAACGTCAGTTGAGAGCAAGAAGGGGATGGATGAAGTCGGGATAATGCATCAGCCGCATATTCGAAGATCCTGATGTATATTGGAATCTCGAATTGGTAACCCAACAACTTACTCACCCATTTCTGATATTCTGCTCCAATGACCCGTTGTTCCAATAAAAGTCGCTGACTCTTCTGATTAGTGCGAACCATGAATTTTCTGCCCAACAAATACGCCCTCCATTTTGTAACCGCCAACACAATGGCCATCAATTCCTTCTCGTAAATAGGTTTGAGCCGAGCTCGTTGCCCCAACACCTGACTAAAGTAAGCCATTGGTCTTTGTGCTTGCATCAATACTGCCCCCACTGCATAACCCAAAGCATCCGTCTCGACTACAAACTCCTTAGAAAAATCCGGCATGGCTAGCACCGGAGCTTGAGTCATGATGAGCTTTAATTTCTGAAAGCTTCTTCAAGCCTCCTGTTGCCAATTGAACCCATCTTTCTTCAATTGAGCTATTAGAGGCCATGCTACCTTATTGTAATCCTTTATGAACTTACGGTAATAACCCGTAAGGCCCAAAACCCCCGTAATTCCGTAAGATTCTTTGGCTGAGGCCACTCTAACATGACTTGAACCTTCGATTGTTCTATGGCCACTCCCTCTACCGAAATGATGTGCCCTAGATAACTCAACTCAGAGCAACCAAATTCACACTTTTTTTATTCACATACAATTTGTTTACCTGTAATTACTCCAATATGATCTCCAAATGTCTCAGATGATCTCCAACTCCTTTGCTATACACCAGTATGTCGTCAAAAATACGAGGACGAACTTACGCAGATACGGTCTGAAAATGGAGTTCATCAAGGCTTGAAAAGTTGCTGGCGCGTTTGTGAGACCGAAGGGCATGACTAAAAACTCGTAATGCCCCTCGTGTGTATGAAGACCGTCTTGGCTTCATCCCCCTCTTGTAATCTAATTTGATGGTAACCTGATTTAAGGTCCAACTTGGAAAAACTTTCTGCTCCATGGAGTTCATCTAACAACTCGTCGATAATAGGGATTGGGAACCTATCCGACACTGTATGCCTGTTCAAACGCACGGTAGTCGACACAGAAACGCCACCCCTCCATCTTTCTTCTTAACCAACAAACTGGACTAGAGAAAGGGCTTACACTATGGCATATAATGCCAACAGACAACATCTCAGATATCATCTTTCAATCTCATTTTTCTGGAATTGAGGATATCTGTAGGGACGCACATTAATTGGGCCTGCTCCATCGTTCATTACAATTGCATGTTCGTATCCCCGTTTTGGAGGCAACCCTGATGGTAAACTGAAAAAACCTCTTCATATCTCTTTAAGACTTCAAGCACTTCAGTCGGTGGTATCAAACACTTTGGTATCTGATAATGCCATATTTCCAAATTCCACCAAGTACCCATGCCCTTCTTGTTGTATAGTTCGTAACATTGTCCCCAAAGAGGGATAGTGAAAAATTTTCAAACCCCACTCGAAAATGCAAGTGTTGCTCTTTCCAATTCACTGAAATTGTTCCCAAAGTCTCCAACCATTGAATACCCAATATGACGTCTGAACTGCCCAGGCCTAATGGAAGAAAATCCTCCTGAATTTCTATCCCTTGCAACAATAATCTCACCCCTTTACAGACCCCATTCCTTGGCTGAATCACCAGATCCCATACCGTCAGTAGCTGAGATTGGTAACTTTACCTACTCGACCACTTGTGAGAGATGAAATTATGGGTTGCACCACTGCCGATCAAAACTACCACTGCGTGACCCGAAATAGCACCCTCAAGCCTCATCGTCTTTGGGTTTGTCAATCCTATGACGGAGCTTAAAGAAACTTGACTCCTTGACTGATCTCAACCACATCGAGCTCTTTATGAGCCTCACACTCTTGCACATATTCTTCCTCCACTTCACTTTCCGCTTGTGCGATGAGAACGCTAATTTCTTTCCTCTTGCACTGATGACCAGGCGAGTACTTCTCGACGCACTTGAAGCATAACCCTCTAGCCCGTTTATCTTGATACTCTGCATCTAAGAAACGCCTGATTTCTCCTCTTGCGACCGCCGGTCTCTCGTTCTCTATGGATAGAACTGGTTGGTGTAAGCTTCTCTTGTCTAACTCTCTGTTCGAATGATGAGAAGGTTGCCCTAATACTCCATTTGCAATTGTTCTTGGGCTGCCCATGGGCCTGTTGTTAAATCCCTGTAAGCCATGTTTGGTAAAGCCCATCTGAATTTGTTTTTCCTTCACCCATTGGGTCAGATTCATGGCCCGACCCAAGAAACCCGGATCTAACATCCTTACCTCCGCCCGTATTGATGGTTTCAAGCCATTGATAAACTTGCTAAGGTAAACTTCTTCATTTAAAGGTTTTAATGGAGCTGCATGGGAGACAAATCGTCGTTTGTACTCCGACACTGATCCTTCATGCTTCAACGCAAGGAATTGCTCACAAAGTGACCCATCTTGGGTAGATCGAAATTGTTTCAAGAGTAACCCTTCAGTTCTTACCAGAAGATAATAGGTCTCCTCTTACTCTCCCATTGATACCAAAGGAGAGCATCCTCTTCGAAAGAAATCACGGCGGCTTCAATCTTCTCATTGTTACTATATCTATTGAGTAAAAAAAATTGTTCAGCTTTCATAATCCAGCAGTCTGGGTTCGAACCCTCAAAGGTAGGAATCTCTAATCTTTTAGGTCTTCTGTCAAATGGGAACCTTGTGAACAAAATCCACCCATTCCACCATTTGTACTTTGTCTTTCAACATTACTTGGAGGAATATGATATTTCTCCTTAGTAGAAACTGTTTCATGAGTTTCTTGTTGCTTCGTTATTATCTGTTCCAACATTTGTTTCAGTTCTTGGAAACCCCATCCAAAGAATCCAGCTTTCCTTGCATGCATGTCATCGATTCTTCCATAATCTCCAATCTTGCATTAGCACTAGCTCCTTTTCCAGCCATTACACCTAGGAATCGGAGTGCTCTGATACCAATTTGATAGAGTCTGACCTGTTCTTGAATCTTATTGCAGGATTGGAACAAATAGGCTCAAGCTTACTGACAGAATCAAGTATAGAATAAGAAATTTTCAATCTCAGCAAAAAACTCTACAATGATGTATGAAGAAGAGACAAGTAATAGTACAACATTGAACTGAATTAGTATTGCTGGAAATGTACCAATTACAAAAGAATGTATGAACTGGGATAGAATGTAATAGCAGAATTCGAGATTCTAGTCTCCTCAAGAATTATTTGAGAGGCTCTACTCTCCTAATAGCCAAGGCTCAATTGTACATTTGTTTACAATCTGAATGAATCTTGTTTTCTCCTATTGCTCCCCTATTTATAGCACTAACAATATTGACAGCTACTCTAACAGACCTCTAACAGTAACCCTTCCTAACAAAGCACTCACAGCATTAACAGAGCACTAACAGTTGTACATGTAGCAACATATTTACATACAATCACCCTCATTCCACTTCAGCACTAGTGTTCTTATGACTTCTCTTTCTCCTGGAATAAGTATACTTCATAGGAGGTGGAATCCTATCAGGGCATTGTGCTTGCACACAGAGCAAAGAGGTGGAGTCGTCGGGGGCTGTTTAGAGACATGACACATGACTCTTCTTATGCTTGAGGTTTTGCCAGCTGGTGGGGAACAAGGAGGCTTGCCTGCATCAGTTCTCTTTCGATCATACAATGCTCTTCGAAATTGGTTTGATTGAACTGGGAATACAGAACTCCGCCCGAACCTGGATGAATCTGTTGTTGACCTTCTAATTGGATTGAGTGCTATCGGTTGCAGTTTAAGGTTTGTACCAGGATTCATATCTGTTCAAGGTCACAAATACTCATTAGACACATCACACTTCTAACTAATGAAATTAGAAAGGCCCAAGTGCCACTTACCACTCTTAAGCTCCCCACTGTAGCTTTTATTCCTCCCCTCATGAAGCTGGGGGAGGAATTGTGCAATGCTTCATCTATGTCTACTGAAACCTTTGTCAAAGGTTGTGATTTACTATGACTCTAGCGGTATGAAGCTTGAGTTCCTAATTCTTTAGGAACAATCTGTCGATATTGCTGAGGAACTCTTTTGGCAGGTTGACTATTATTGATGGGGGTAGTCTTGTGGGGATTATATTGCTGGACAAATCCAATAATGTGGGCACACTATGTAATATAACGTGTATTGCTATCTTAAAGTGTAGTCCATCTAATATGTGATCTAATAGGGATGTTGGACTATAAGGTATTAATAAATAACATGGTGTAAATAAGGATGTAATTTCTAATTCAATGAGGGGCAGAATTGGAAATTCACAGCCCGTAAGTTGAAGGGTTGTGACTTATGGGCATTATAAATAGGATGGGTCCCCGATTGAGCGTATGCGTTGAAAACAAAAAAAAACTTTTGGAATTGTCTTTTGGAAATCGCTATGGATCGATCGGGTATGTTTCTATTCTTCTTGTTTCCATTGAATCAACTAGAGTCTTAAGATTTTGGGTTTAATTACAACAATTGGTATCAAGCAACTCCTGTTGATTCCATGTGAAATTATAAAGGAAAACATATAGTGATTATTGTTTCATACAGTGATAAATAGATTCATATAGTTTATGTATCTGGACATGATTATAAGACATGATTATAGATTCATATGAATAACATGAATACAGTGATTATGGATTTGTATTGGTTATGTATTAATCCATAATACAGTGATTATGTATTAATAGAGTGACTATGGATTAATAAGCGATTATGGATTAATACAATGATTATTGATTAATACAGCGATTGATATAGCATGATCTGGACCTACAGTGATTATGTATTCATGATTATAGATTTGAATCTATATAGATATGTATTCATGGCAATTGTCTTCACTGTTTCATTGTGAGTGCAATTGTATTCAGTGATTATATTGTAATTGTATTTACTATTGAAATAGATTACACTTTGGTGTATTGTACAGTGAAATAG
>QNQO01005355.1:0-103607 GCA_003290165.1 Berberis thunbergii
AGGAATACTGAGGATCAGACTTCATGTAGAAGTCACAAGGAGGACATATGTCAAATGAGTCATCATGAACAAGCGGAAAAGGGAATGGGTCAGAAAGTCCAATAGTATCAGCAGAAAGGTTCAATTTTGACTCACTGAGTAGAAGGAGTTCCACTTTAGGCTTCCATGTGTAACCTGGATCCATAATAGGGGCTGAATCAAGCAAAACATTCACTTCCCTAATGGAATCATGAATATCGAAGTCTAAACCGAAGTGAGTCAAGCATGCTGCTAAGGGATCATCTGATACAGACTGCAATAAGGAATTCTCAATCGAACTTTCAATCATGTCAACTTCACAAACATCGTCGTGCTCGGGAGGTTGTTGACTAAAATTAAAAACGTAGAGTTCGACAGTCATGTTCCCAAATGACAATTTCATAATTCCATTCCTATATACAGTTAATAAGGCATTGGATGTGGCAAAAAATGGTTGACCCAAAATGACTGGAATGTGACTAGAGGGATTGTGAACAGGTTGTGTATCAAGAACTATAAAGTCCATAGGGTAATAAAATTTTCAACCTTGACAATCACATCCTCTATAACACCACAGAGGACTCTGACAGGTCGATCTTCCAATTGCAGTGTTACTCTAGTCGGTGTTAACCTACTGAGACCTAGTTGCTCATAAACAGAATATGGCAATAAATTAACACTCGCCCTAAATCCAATAATGCCTTATCTATCACATTATTACCGATACTACAAGAAATAGTCGGGCAACCAGGATCCCTATTGAGCTCACTTGCTTGGTGAGGAAGGCTATCTTTTGCACATGGAGCCTACGCTTTTGTGTGCAAAAATCCTTCAAAAACTTGGCATAGTTAGGAACTTGCTTGATGGCATCGAGTAATGGGATATTTATGTGAACTTGTTTAAAAATTTCCATTACATCATTTACACTTGTTCCTTTATTTGCCGGAGCTAACCGTGATGGAAAACGGTGCCCTAGGCAAATAAGATGCCTGAGTGGGGTCAGAGTCCAGAGGCACATCTTTAGAAGATGAGGCTTTATCAGCCTCCTTGTCAGATGGAGATGCAACCTGCGTTGACTTAGACGGAGATGCAACGACACTCGAATTAGACACTTGTACCCTATTGTTAACCTGTTTTCCACTCCGAAGGGTAGTAATAGATTGGACATCTTCATGGTGTGACTTAGATGTACTACCAACTGCGAATTGACCCTTTGGGTTTGGAACAGGTTGACTAGGAAATCTCTCTAGCTCTTTATCCAAAAAGACAGAGTAATCTCACTCACAGCTATCTCAAGTCTATTGAGGGCTTGAGATTGGTGTTGAGTCGTGGCTTTCAACTCAGATATGTCCTTAGAATGCTGCTCAATTATAATTTTTGAGCGCTACAACAACCGGTTAACCATTTCCTCTAAACTTGATGTGTTGGATAGATGAACTTGGTTGTGGTGGGGCTTAACAGGGCTAGGGGCTTGAGGAACTTGGGAGACAACAACAGGTCCCCCTTGGTGTGGGCCATGGGCCTAGGAGAGCTTGGATGTTTGGGTGAACCCTAAATTGTAATAGTTAGGTTGCAGATTATTGCAAGGTAGCCGCATCGCATTGAAAGAGTTGACTTGCTCAGCATAGTATGCATGATAATCATTTTGCAAGTCACAACTAGCTATTGAATGACCAGGACTCGAACATGCAACACAGACCTCAGATGAAGAGTTTGCGAGGGGTACACATTGACTCAAATTCAAAAGTGCATCTATCTTTTGAGTCATGGTCATAACAGCCGGTCTCTAACTTTGAGGCAGAAGGGGGTTGAACAGATGTATCTCTAACTTCATATATACCACCCTTACGTGAAGCTAGTCCTTAACAAAAGTGCACAGATTTAAGTTGATGCAGATTCAGGGTATATTATCTTTATGTTATATGAAATACATCTAACATAAGGATAATATCAAATATCATGTTTTCCACTAATATAACTATGTGACACGTGTTAGTATGTGTTTTTCTCAAAATTAAAGGCAACAAAAATATTCTCTAAAATTTTAAAAAAAAGACTCAAAACCCTTTTTCCAACTTTTTTTTTTAAATTCACCAAGAGTTCAGATTTCGAATGCATTTTCATAAAGAGTTTGCACAATTATCGTAATCATCTAAGTATTCAATAGAGATTGAGTAGAACACAAAAATGACTCGGTTTAATTGTAAATACGTTTTAAGCTCAAAGATTTTTCAAAATTGCACAAAAAATCCAATAAACCACACCCCCAAACCTAAACCAAACATTGTCCTCAATGTATAAAATAATAAGCATGACAAATGAAAGAAAAAGAAAAGAGGGGGTTAGAGTGATATTACCATGGTGGAGCTTTACTAATTTCAAATAGACAATGTCCTCATAGCCACCAAAATATAAGAAATCATACCGACGGGAGAAAGGAACATATGGGATGAAGGCCTCCGAGTGACTACATTAGCAACACCTAAAATAACCTGAAACACTAAAAGAAAAACATAAAAGCAAACCTAAACTAAACTAAAAAAATAAATAAAAAAATAAAAAATAAATAAAAACCTAAACTAAAGATAGGGTGGAGAACATTAAATCAAGTAGACAGGGGCAAACCAGAGAGATCTCTTCTGGCACCTCTACTCGCTCCACATAGTGCTTCAAATGTTGCCCATTTACTCTAAATACTCTCCCATCTGTTGGATCTTCAATTTCTATGGACCCATTGGAAAAACTTTCTTTAACATGAATGGGCATGTCCATTTCGATCTTAGCTTGCCAGGATGAAGATGAAGTCGTGAGTCATAGAGATCGACTCGTTGGTTGGGCTTGAAATGTTTCCTCAGAATGTGCTTATCATGAGCTTCTTTCATCTTCGCCTTGTATATTCGAGAATTGTCATAGGCATCATTCTGCAACTCCTCAATTTCAACTAATTGAAGTTTTCGCTAAATACCTGGTCCGAGGAATGCATGTTTAAGTCCTCAAGCAGTGGAAACTAGGTCAACTTAATTTCGGAGTTTCCACGGTGGAATGGTTGTGGTTTAATGTCTTTCCTTTGGCAACTCCTTAAAGCATGGTTTCCATTGTCGCCCTACTTTATCCTTTAACCCTGAATCAACAGAAATATTAAAAGCATTGTTAGGATAAAGTGAAATTCTCAAAATACAAAAATAGAAAGGAGGTACTCTAAGGTTTCAGAATCTGCGCTCAGGAACGCTCCTCTGATATCAGCGTGTCAGAGACCACTTAGGGAGACTAATTAGGATCCCAAATTTTGGCAGCGAATTGTTGATGGAAAGGCTGAGCTTCTAGATTATATTGAGGGTCTTGTTGTTAACTTGTCTCAATACCGTCACTTGGTTTATCAGACCTTCGAGGATGAAAATGGTGTTGAAGACTCTTCGGGTGATCTGATAATCCAATCATTATAACATTATTACATCTTATTATAACTTTGTTAATCATTGTTTTATCTTATTTTAGATTAATTATTAAAATTTTGTGTTTTTGTAGAATTTGGAGCAATAATGAATAAATCGAAGAAAAATGAAATGAACAAATCATAGATGGTGACTTCAGAGAAAGTGGAGGTGAAAATAACCTGAGCCCTTGGCTTAAACCCCAAAACCAAATCCATCAACCCAAACCCATTGCCAAGCCCAATTAAACTCAAAGCATATTATCTTAATTATCCAATATTCTGGTTTTGATTTAGGCCTTAAATCACTCATTGAATCCACCCTTTGTCCATAGTCATTTTCTAGTTATCTATAAATACAAGGGAAATAAATGAGAAAAAGACGAGGAAGAGAAGGGAAGAAAAAAATAATATTAGAAGATCAAACCCTCTTCCTCACAGTGATTCTCATCACCACCATTACCACATCTTTTTCTTCTCCATTAAACACCACAAAAACCTACACAACCCAACCTCTCTCACAAATCCTCTTCTCCACCTGTTACAACCACCTCCATCCATCTCTATCTCTCTGTCCAACTCTGTCTGTCTCTCCACACCTCTCTCTCTTCTTTTCGAAAACACCTCCATGGTTCCTGCCACACTCTGGAGTTCTCTCTCCTCAATCGGAACTTCTCTCGGTCTCTCTTCGTATACCGGCCGCCACCCAACGCGGTCAGTTCGGACACAATACCTGCACGCCAAGCAGGCCCTCCATTAGTTCCTTGCGTACCCAGTCTCTTCCCTCCATTTTCAGTTGTTAACTGATTTCAAAATGAAGAAGATGAGTATGTGGAATTGGCACCCACCACCTTGAGGTTGTACCACCACTGTTTAAAAGAACATATAAGCACCCCAGCTGGGCATGGCCTGTCGTTATTGACATCCCTAAAAATTTGATGTACACCCACTGGACCTGGCACTGTATGCAATCTGTTGAGTACCACCGCACCGAGTTTGCGACAAACCAAAGGGTTGTATAATTTATTTTACTGACTTAAATGCTTAATTGTTAATTATAATTTTATTTTAAAAATTTGATAAATTGCTTTCACCTTTCATGTTTGATTAAAACTTTATATGTTTGGTAGTTAGATTCACATTTTATCAATATTCAAAGCATGTGGTAACAAATATTGAGCTTGAACTTTGATTAAGTGTGCCCTAAAAGACACTTAATGCTTGGTAACAGTTTATTTGCTTGAGATAAATTGTTCATGTTTGACAGAAACTTGATATGATTGGAATTGGATTTTAATGATCACATCTTCGGTGTAAGCAAGGAATCCTCATTCCTAAAGCTTCTTGTTTATAATTTCAGTAATTTAGATTTACATATATTTGCTAACTCATCGGTGAGTCCAAACCCCACAAAATCCATCTCATCCATCTTTCCGTTTATTTTATTTTTCTTATTTTTAATTTATTTTTAGTTTAGCTTTAAAAACACTATAACCCCATTTTTCTGTAAATTAGTTTAGATAAATTCTAAAATTCAATTGCATCCACTTTCCTCGTGGGATAAGACCGTACTTGCCGTTGTCTACCAGTTAGACACCGTGCACCTTGCGGTTATTACAAGTGGGTCAAATTAGCTTGTTTATTTAGGCGGTTAAACCCGCAACAAGTTTTTGGCACCGTTGCCGGGGAAGGTAGCGGTGTATTGAAATTTAAGATTTATTTTCACTAATTAAAATGTTAAAAATAAAAAACAAAATTTTATTTTATTTTGTTAAGTTCAATTAAACTAATTTCGTGTTATTTGTTGATTTTATAAAATACACGCTTCTTGAGGAAATTGGACGATCTGCAAACATCAAGCATATTTTTTCCATTTTAATCACCTAAAAAAACCCAAAATTTTCCAAGTCAAAGAAATTATAGGGAAACATTTTAATTGTTATCCAATAAATTTTTTATGATTTAGAAATCCGACTTCTAAGACCAAGACCAGTATTTGATTGTTTATGCTTGTGTACTGATTGAAAACGGATAAAACGAAGTCGGACATTTTTTTTTAATTGTGCTAACTTTTTGTGCAAAACGGAATAACGCACACTGTAAGTACTGTTAACTCACGCAACGTATTAGCGACCGGGTGCTTTATGTAATTGTTTGAAATTGTGTGTTGGTTGTTTAAATTATGTAATTGTGGATACTAAACTTTTGTAATTCATAATAAGCAGACCCAACTTCTAAATAGAAACTGGTGGGACTTGATATCCCACTCATCACTCCAGCTGTGTGCAACCAATAGCCAACATAATTAAATCAATTAGCAAGTTAGATAGAGCCATCTTTTAGGTTCGGTGTTCATAAGACAACCGAGACCAAAGTGAATCAATAATTTTTGTGTTTGACCAAAGCTAAAAGTGGCGATGGGTTTAATCATTCAATGAACTCCGAGAGGCCACCGCTACAAGGGTAATTTACCCGGTACGCCGAGTCATAAGTAAGCTACGATCCACAGAAAGAATTGGTTTAGCCCAATAGTTTTGGTTAGGACACAAGCCTCAAGTGTATATCTAACGTCCCATCGTTCTCACATCTACTGACTTACAGAGCAGTAGCACAAGGAAGTACTTAATTGGACCATTGTGACTCCTTCTCTTGTGTGATAATCCAGTTTCTTTGAAACGAAACTCTAGCCTATTGATTTTGAACTTTGGCGGTATAAAAGTGTACACTCTTAGGATCAACTTCTAGCACTCATTACTCTGTCATAAAGATTACATAAGAAATAATTGTCCCCCAAAGATAAAAAGATAATTAATCTCAAAAACGTTGATTGCTTAGGGAGGCATATTTCTTATGCATTTATTGGTTGTTGATTGCGTGTGAGTCTGTGTATATTTTTAGAGTTAATGATTTAAAAAAATGAACACAAGGGATTATCCAGCCTATTTTTACGAGCAAGTCAATTCATTTTATGACATGCAACAACCTGATTATGATCAATATTTAGATTATTACAACCTAGGTTTAGCCTATCATCCTGACTTCTCATGGGTTCATGGTCAGTACCATGAAGGCCCTCTAGACATTCCTAAGACTCCTCAAGCTTTCATTCCTGATAATGAGTCTGAATTTCATCAAGTCGTTCCTCCATCCAACACATCAAGGTTAGAGGATATTTTGAACCTATTTATAGAGCGAACAGGAGAAATGCTTGAGCAAAAATTTCAGGATATTACAGAATTGACAGTTATTTCTCAACAAAACTCCCAAGCTATCCGAAAACTTGAGATGACTGTGAGTCAGATAGCTGAGTCACTTCCTAAGATATAGTCAGAAAATTCCCTAATCAACATATTTTTAATCAAAAGAGTCAATTCGAAATTAGTGGCACATCTGAGCCAGATGATGAAGATGTCCAATGCATTACTACCCTTAAAAATGAAAACCTAGTTGAAAATCATGCAGAAATGCCTGATATGGGTGTCATTGAGTTGTCTAGACCAATATCTCTATGTGATTCATGTGATGAGCCTATACCACCTGATATAACCATCGTCTCATCTACTTGCATCACATTCCCATTTACTGAGGCTACTTTTACCGATCCCTTGTTCTGTAGTGAGGATTTCAGTTTTCACCGTCCTATTGCATAAATTATTCAATCTTCT
The DNA here is from genome assembly GCA_003290165.1 of Berberis thunbergii. NCBI lineage: Eukaryota > Viridiplantae > Streptophyta > Magnoliopsida > Ranunculales > Berberidaceae > Berberis > Berberis thunbergii. The sequence goes on from QNQO01005355.1 coordinate 7,114, forward strand.
GATTTGGAACCAGACCTAGGATGTCCCTTTTGGAGCACGCAAGAATCCGCTGTTGTGTATGACTATTGGTCACTTTTGGGATGTCCTAGTGTATTTGATGCCCCATGTGATTGCTATATTTGGGTGGACTGATCCTCAACTGTTCAGGTTGTTGATATACGACCATGGACTAGGTGTTTGTCATGTTCTTCCTCTCCACTTTTCGATACACCATTTTTTAGGAAGAATATTTGTCGGACTGATGACGTTAAACCAAGCGCTACTGGGAGGCAGCCCAACTTTTGTTGTAAAGGTGCATGTTGAGTGTTATTTTATCTATCTCTATTAACTAATCCACAATTCTTTTGTCTCTGAGCTCTCATCGGTGGATTACTTGTGAGAATTGGTAAAATATTCACCGCGGTAATACTGTTCTATCCTCCTCTCATGTACTTATTTCATTCATTTGTTAAACATTGAGGACAATGTTTGGATTAGGTTTGGGGGTAGGGTTCATGAGTCGGTGAATTTTTCGTAGTGTTTTCTTTTCTTATTCTTTCAAAAAAAAATTGTGCTTTTCTATCAAGAAAACTTGGTCTTTTGCTATTATGAAAATGGATTTTAAATGTTTTATGCTCAAGAAAATGCAAGCCAACTTGACATATTGGTATATTGATAAAGACTTAAAGTTAGTATGATCCTTAAGTTAGATCTAGTTCATAAGATTTTTCAACTCGATTATCTTTGCACCATGAGCCATGTTAGCATAACTTGAAGTTGATGAGTGAAGTATATACTAGAAAACCTTAGAATAATAGTGGAGACTTAACCTTGAAAGTTTTGAACCTTTCTATTTTTTCGAGGGTTATACATAAACTCTGATTTTTTCTTGAGTCCGTATTATCTTGTTGATGATATCCTTATTCTCATTTTTCTGATCAATTGCTTTGGGAATGACATCAAAATTGAATTATTACACTAGAACTTCTTGGCTTATTCAATTGAGATGTCATAATACTGACCCGAATTTAGGAAATGATCTAGGCATTTTTTTTTTCCTTTTCTTTCTTTAGACCATTAACTAGCCTTTTAACTTACCCATAAAATATTAACCTTTTTGTAGCCTTTTGAGCCTTAGAATAACTTTTATTTGTTAACCCATTAAACTTTACCCAACTTTTTTGGGAATGTGTATGGATGGATATACTTGGTGTAAAAAGGGCATTAAGGAGAAAAATATGAGATATTTCATAAATCCTCTATGTGAAAAAAATGATTCCTCAATGAGGATAAAGATGTGAGAATGAAGAAAAAATTGATGGTGCGCAACATTGGTTTATTTTTTACAACCCTAATTGTTCGTGAATGAGTGTATACATTCCTAGAAATTTTTGTTAGAATCCTTTGACATTCCTTATTAACCATTACCCAAGCCCCGTTACAACCCAACAAAGTCCTAGTTGATTTTAGGTAAAGGTTGGTTTCGTAGATGTGAAGATTTAATAACCGAGACCTATGGTGTTTGATTCAACATTCCCAAAAGTAATTGATATTCCTGTCCATGAGATCATGTTCATTCCGTTCTTTAAAAGTTCGTTCTTCATAATACTATATGTGAGATGATTGCTTTCCATTATTTATTCTTTCCTCACATATAAACTAAGTGAAATACCAAATTTCTGTGTGTTTTATTGTGAGTGACATGAGAGGTTTGAAGTCAAAACAAACTTTCTACAGGAGATTTAGTCATTGTTTTACTCTAAAATGAAAAGTTATGTTGATAGTGCTATCCACACACACATTGAGTTGAGGATGATTGTGAATTTTTTCTAATCTTTGGAGAATATTAAATTATTTGGAGATTGGTTGATACACTAAAACGACACTGTTGGTTTCTTGCATTTCTTGAAGTTTTAAAATGAGCATTGTTTGACCAAGTTTTGTTGAGCCAATAATGTTTGTGGGTAACATTTTCTGGAAACCCTCACGAGACTATAACTCGTCCCCTAGAGGTAATCTAGGGGTTCAAAGGCTTGTTGCACATTTTCAAAGGTAAGTGCAATCGACGATTTTTGCGAAAGTGAGTTAGGATTTTATTTGTGGTTTTCTTTTCTTTGTTTTTCTCGAGGACTAGCAAAATATAGGTTTGGGGTATTTTGATAATCACATAATTATAACATTATTACCTCTTATAATAATTTTGTTAATCCTTGTTTTATCTTATTTTAGATTAAATATTAAATTTTTATGTTTTTGTAGAATTTAGAGCAATAATGAAGAAATCGAAGAAAAATGAAATGAACAAATCACAGATGGTGACTTCAGAGAAAGTGGAGGTGAAAATAACCTAAGCCCTTGGCTTAAACCCAAAACCAAATCCATCAACCCAAACCCATTGCCAAACCCAATAAAGCATATTAGCTTAATTATCCAATATTCTGGTTTGATTTAGGCCTTGAATCACTCATTGAATCCTCCCCTTTAAGTTGTCCATATTCATTTTCTAGTTATCTATAAATACAAGGGAAATAAATGAGAAAAAGGGGAGGAAGAGAAGGGAAGAAAAAAAATATTAGAAGATCAAACCCTCTTCCTCACAGTGATTCTCATCACCATCACCACCACCACCTCTTTTTCTTCTCCATTAAACACCACAAAAACCTACACCACCCAACCTCTCTCACAGTCCTCTTATCCACCTGTTATAGCCACCTCCATCCATCTCTCTTTTTCTGTGTCTAACTTTGTCTCTGTCTCTCCACACCCCTCTCTCTCTTTCGGTGTCGGACGCAAGCCACAGCCACCGAAACATGATCCAACGGCTGAAGAGCCACTACCTTATCTTCTTGCAGAAAGAGCTCCTGCTAGTGATCTTGTTGCCTTTTGTCTGTCAAACAATATTGTTGATGATGCCATGGATCCCTCTATTTGACCTCCTACTCCATTACTTTCTTCTTTGAATGTAATGGAATAGTTTTTATTAAAAAACAAGAATTTTCTCCTTTACTTTTCTTTGTTGTCGTGGTTCATCTTGTTGACTTCGTTCATGTTGCTTGTACGTTTTATAGGTCGATCATTATTGTCGAAATGATTTATACTCCAGCTTTTAGTTTTGCTGCTATATTTTTGTCTGGTCTGACTTTTGCTGATTTGAATTCTCCTATTCTCCGATACATCAATCTTAACCTCGTGTTGGTTGTCTCAAAGCTTGTGTGAGAAAGCTGTTTTGTTTGCTTGTCTTCTACTGGCGAGTTATTTAATCTGAGGTTATCTTGAGTTGTGTTAACTTGTTCCTTCATCTTTTGCTTCGCTTGTTTGATATTCTGATCAAAACGGGATTTGCCCCTTTTGAGTTGGTTTATTCGCTCAACTCTTATTTCGTTGGCTCGACGATCCGGCTAACCCGAAGTCGTTTTATTCAAGTTTCGCTTCATTGCTTTGTTGACTCCAAGTTTCTTTTACTTAGTTGATTTATTCGTCCAACTTTTACTTCATTGGTTCAACATTCTAGTCGATTCGTTCGTTCAACCTTCTACTTTGTTGGCTAGACATCTCAGTCCACTCGAATTCGTTTTACTTAGTTGACTAGTTCGTTCAACTTTTTACTTCATTGGCTCGACGTCCCAGTCGACTCTAAGTCATTTTACGTAGTTGACTCGTTCGTTCAACTTTTTACTTCGTAGGCTCGATGTCTCAGTCGACTTGAAGTCATTTTTACTTAGTTGACTCATTCATTCAACTTTTTACTTTGTTGGCTCGGCGCCTTAGTCAACTCAAAGTCGTTTTACTTAGTTGACTCGTTCGTTCAATTTTTTCTTCGTTGGTTCGACATTCTAGTTGACTTGAAGTTGTTGTTACTTAGTTGACTCATTCGTCCACCTTTTACTTAGTTGACTCGTTCGTCTACCCTTTACTTCGTTGGTTTGACATTATTGTCGACTCGAAGTTGTTGTTACTTAGTTGACTCATTCGTCCAACTTTTACTTCGTTGGTTCGACATTCTAGTCTACTCGAAGTTGTTGGTTCGATGTTTTGGTCGACTCGACGTTGGTTTTACTTAGTTGGCTCTTTCGTCCAAACTTCACTTCGTTGGTTCAATGTTCTAATAAACCTGAAGTCATTTTTACTTAGTTGACTCGTTCGTCCAACCTTTACTTTGTTGGTTGATAGACTAGAAGTTTATTGTATGTATCCGACTTGCATCCAGATTCCTTTTGGCTTTATATGCTAATTGTTTTCCGTTGATTTATTTCAAAGCTTTTATCCTTTTTGGGATGATGATTTTGAATTCGTAATTTTATTTATTTTTCCTTTTGGATGTTTCGACCATTCCTAACAGTCGTTTTTCTAGAGCAGTTATGCTACATTAGGTCACGATTAGGTTTTCCCTCTTGATCATTTCTTGGTTGATGTCTATCCTTGTGTCGCGGGTTCACGCCTCTAATGCACTTTCTCGTTTAATTCATGACCTCTTTTGCTTGGTCCACTATTGATCCTTGTTTGGCGTCACTTGCTGGGGTTCGATGGAGTTCGTCGTAGTTAATTTTTTTGTTGGAAATTCAGATTGAGTTTGCGTTTGTTGGTGAAACCCTCGAGTCAATTAGTGCAAGTGTCTTTAGGGAGTTGTTTTTTTCGCTTCGATATATGCCTGCTCGAGTGGATGATGCTTCTTTGCAAGGGTAGATGCAGCGTAGAGTGTATATCAGTTCCCTAGATTATTTTTTCGATCCTATGGGAGTGGTATCTGCTTTTTATTTACCTTTTGGCTGGTTGTCTTGCATTTCAATGAATTTGTTGAGTCGTCCTCTTTTAATCCAATGCTTGACTTCTTCTTTTAGCTTGTAGCAGTCCTTGATATCATGCTCGTGATCCTTGTGGAAGGAACAATACATGTTTTTGTCTCTTCCTTCTGACCTCCTTTCATCCTAGGTGGCCAATTGATGTTCTCCCAATTCCCCATGTACTCTAGGATGTCGGTTCGACTTGTCTTTATGGCCGTGTTTGTATTCCTATTTCATTACGTTTGTTATCCATTCGTGATTGGGCCGTGCCGATTGTGACTACCTGGATTCCCACTGGTTGGACTTTGTCCTTCTTCCATTCTGATGTTTTTTGATAGACTGCTATCTTCCCGTGATCCATCGTCTCACATTCTCCCTTCCTTCATTTCTCGTTTCCTTGAATGATTTTTTCCAGGCAGCTTTCATCTCTTCAAGAGAAATGTGTATTTGGGTTGTATTTAGCAAGACCGTCTTTGGGAGGTTCTAAGTTGATAACGTAAAAAATGGTCTTTATTCAACCTAGCGGTGAAAGTTGTGGCGGTTGTGTTGTTGCATCCATCGATCATAAAATCATCGATAAAACGGGTGACATATTCTTATATTGTGTCTTCGAGTTTCTGTTTGACATACAGGAGGTAGTGTGTTCGTTTCCTCATCCGTTGACTTTCGATGAATCTCATGATAAAGGTGATGGCTAACGCCTGGAAATAGTCTATTGACCTCGGTGGTAGGCTATTGAACCAATTCATCACTGTGGATGTGAGGCTGGTCGGGAGTGTTTTGCAGAAGATCGAGTTTCCTTCAAGGCCATCATGTGGTGGAAGTGTCTTAGGTGATCAATTGGGTCGGTAGAAGCATCATATATTTCGAACTTTGGCGGAGTGATTTTTTTTCGACATGGCCATTTTCATGAGAGCGTCGGAGAACGACGGCTTGTCTAACTCGTACACCACATTGTGATCCATGACTCCGATTCTGAACGAATTTTCAACAACCATTCTGTCACACTGTGAAGTCTTGCCTTGGGGGAGTTCATTGCTCTCGAAGTTTCCCTGTTGGGGTTCTGCTAGGAATTCGTCACTCCCTTGAATTCGGTTGGCGAAGTTTTGTTGGGGCGGTGCTTGAATAGGGTCAGCAAGCTGGATGCACTCCTGGGTGATTTTCTCTAGCATATTTGTCATGTAGTTCATTTGGACCATAAGCAAGTCTACCCGAGGATCTGTGGCAATGTCATCGGATGTTTGGGTTGTTTGGGCTATCGCATGCTGTGGATCTTGATTCTTGGGTGCCATCATCCCAATGATTTGGGTTGATTCTTATTCATGAGTTGTTTGTGATACCTCGTTGCCAATAGGAGGGCTGTTGTTTTCGTCATTGTGTTGGGGACTTGTAGGGTATGTCATTTGTTATAACAACTTGTTGATCATCTATCAGATTGTGGTGACCTTTGTCACTGTGGATCTTATTTTTAGAAAGGAAACTCATTGTTCCTCATAAACGGTGCCAAACCGGTGCATTCAAAAATCGTCCTCCTGTGAGTTTGACTTGCAAAACAGATGTTAGACTACCAATGACCACTTATTTTGGTGGTCGAAGGCACTTTGATGCTTAAGTCAATAACTCTGTTTGAAGAATGAAGTAAATCTGGACAAAACTCAGTTAAAGTTGCATACCTGCGTCGAATGTTCTATTTACCTTTTTATAATGGTCGTGGTTAATTCTTTGCGTGACTTAAGCGTGTGATGCGCCATGGAAGGAGATGTTTCTCGTAACAGTCTCCTCCTTGATAAAGATGCGTCCGTGGAGGTGTAAATCCCTCCACAACTCTTTTTGGTGCAGCATTCCTCTTCTTTATAGAAAGAACTCGTGTCGGGCCTGGATTTGGGTTTTAATTTGTTTGGGCCTGGAATTGGGCTTTGATTGTATCTTCTTATAATGGGCCTCTGTTCTTGGATTTTACGAGCTGACCCAGTAGATAGGACGTTGTATCCTCACGATGGACGTTCTTTGCCGCGTGTATGGCCGTGATGATCGGTCTATTTTGATGTATCATCAATACAATTAGAAAGCTAGTTGCCTCGGCTTTCCAATGATATATAGATTGTAGTTTTTGGTTAAGATATGTCGGTTTTACGATTGAACAAAATGTGTATATTCAATCTAAAATGTGTTGTAAATTTGTTGTTTGTTTGGTGAATATGATGAATAAGGTAAAATAAGTGGTGACAGTTCCCATATTGGTATGTAATTATGTTTAATTCTTATACCATAAAAAAACTTACACCTTGAGCTTTTGTACGGTATATAGTTTGAAAATTTTGGCTGAGAAATGAGGTTTTTGTAGTGACTCGAAATTGGTAACTTGCAAACTGAATTTGCTTAAATTTCTGCTCCGATGTTGATTACAAGAGTTGACCTGAATTTTGATTAAGTCTAGAAGATAGACCGTAGCTCTGATTTTGATGAGTGTTTCATCGTTGGAATTCTCATCTTAAGATCTATTTAATTCAAGTATAAAATTTGAAATTAGAAAATTTATATTTTTATCCCTTAACTCCTTGCCTTGATATGCGAATTTTTGGTCTATGATTGTGTTTTAAACTATGTGGCTTGTGGTTTTATAGTATTTTTGAGATGATAATGGTTGAGGAATGTATGCTAATGCATTATAATGAATTTGGAGATTTGTATTGTGATGTATATTGACTTTTTAATGTGTTATGAAGAATTTGGATATTTATATTGTTATACAAATTGTCTTGTCAAGGAGTGACTTGATTGTCATTTGTTATAGAGCATTAGTTTATAAAAATAATATATTTCCCCAAAAGTATGAGTGGATATTGTGGTGGAATTATTTATAAATGAAAAAATGTCATTGTGAAAGAATTTGGAAATATCATAATATATGATCTCGACAACTTTGATTCCTTAAACTTTAATCATCCATAATTGTATAACTTAGAACTATCATCACATCCGTTGTTGTTTATGTTTTTTCCCTCTCCTATTGAGAAACTAAGTAACATTCGGGTTAGTCTTGAGGAATGGAGGTGGTTTTTAAGCCTAAGATAGGCTTGATATTTATCCATAAAAACCGTGACGTGGCTTATGTGCATTGATAGCCCAAGAGTAGCTTTTATGTTAATAATTTTAATTATGAATATCTGATGATGCATGTCCATATATGTTGTGTCCCCACTTAGACATGGATGACGAAGTTCTCCTTTATTTGAGAGAAACATACCCGGACGTGGTGTGAATGTGGTATAGTCTAAGCGATCAATTCATTAAAAACTAATAATATATTTAAGACAAATAATTTATGGACACACATAACTATACTAATTAATGAATACTGAATGGTTGAGAAATTCTATAGTTTTTTTTTTATATAAAATTTCTAACCATTCCTTGCAGCATGACAAGTCTACTAACGTTATGCATGTTAGACTTGCCATGGTCAACCTTTACAACGTTAACATAGGTAAGGTAGATATTTACTTTAAAAATGATAGGAATTTATTAGAAAGACATGATTGCGAGGAACTACATATCTTTGAGTTGTTATTTTTCTCGTTTGACACATTTGTATCGATGAAGAACTATAAGTCTTTGAGGTGTTATTTTATTGTGTATGTAACTTTATATCTTGACATTGAACTTATTTTTATTTAGAGCTTGAGATTACTCATATCAGCTTAATTGCTGATCCAAATGGGTTTTGGATTATTGGGTATATTCATTTTGGAATGTAGCCGACTAGTTTTGTCTCAGGTTTAGAGATTTTTGAGTGGTGCTAATGGAATTTCTTTAGTAGGGTGAACCTCGTCAAAGAATTTCTTGGTTAGATTTTTTTTTTCAATTTTTAAATAATGTCACAGTTGTTGCTAAATGTTCTTTTGTTATTGCATTTCATGTCCCAAATTTGGGGGAAACAGATAATCCTATGTGGATATAAGGATTTTCATTTTTTTTAAAAATCGGGTCATGAAAAGTTCCCTATGTAAAACCTAAAAACTTAAATTTTGAGAATGATTAGTAGTCTTTGTAACAAGCAACTAGTAAAGAACTTAAGTTACACAAGTTTAGAGAAACCAGAGAAATCTAGAAAATTTTCAGAACTGACATATTGTCTTTGAAAAATCATCTAGAGTTCAATGCTTCATGAAATTCAAATCGAATTTTTTTTAAATTTCAACAGTGTGAAGTTTTCTAAATAAATATTAAAAAATAATTCCAGTATCAAAGACTTGAGAAAATTTGAGGTGAACTCAGACAAACAGTAAGGATTCCAGGACATATAAGCCTTATAAAAATTCAAATTATGAGTTAATTAATTACTTACCCAAGTACAAATCCAAAAGATGATTGAAAAACTAGACTCAGATAAGAACATTCAATGATTTAGATAAACTTAAAACATAATTTTAAAGCAGTAGAAAACAACATTCAAAAGGTATCATCTACAGTAGTCGAAATTCCAGGACAAGTGGACATATATTAAAAAAGCATATCTCTCAAAGTACTAATGCATTTAACAATTGGAAATATGTTCCTAAAGCTCGGACCATTTATATTTAGCAGAAAAATCTAAAAAAAAAAGCTAAATTTAACTTACCATGAAAAATGCATGAATGCACAAATTTTGAATTTCCAAACTTGAAACTAATAACTAAATAATGAAATGCACCTAGATTACACTAGTGATGAGCATTAAAAGATGAATTTTAAAGCTTGTTTTCCAGTGCCCTCCCCGACAATGACGGTTGATCTCAAATTTTACTGCAAGTGCACAATTGTCTATTGAGTTAGAAATCGACAAGTATGGGTCAAATCACAAGGATGGCTTGAAAGAAGTTGGAAAACTTGATATAAATTTTAATTGAAAGACTTAACCTAGTAAAATAAAGAAGTTGTTGATGAAAAAATGAAAGTGCATGAAATAAAAATGCAAAGTAAAAGGTAAGTGTGAGAGCTAGGGCATTGGGTTTACCATCATGAGTTGATGACACTATTAGACTGTTATTAAATTAATCTTTTCCCAATTCATTAACACGTCCTTGGTAGACTGTCATCTCACCTAAGAATGGAAAATATGGCATTATGAGCAAATTGATTTTAAGCCTAAGTCATATTGGTAATCTAAGAATCAAATATGGAGAGGCTATACATGGATAAAGTGGTGGTAATAGGGTGGTTTCCACTTTTAGCAAACACATGGTCTCTAGAGGATTATGAGGAGTCACTTATGATGAAAAGATTAGTAAATACATGTGGGAGATGAGGGAAAGTTGTTTGTACTTAAATTGAGCAAATATGTTATAAAGAACAAAGTTAGATAGAAGCAAGGGTTGTGATTTCGTTTTTTGAGTTCATTTTGGTATCTTGATTTTAAGAAATATTTTGGTGTGTACAGAAAAAACGTAAAAATTTTGAGGATACATAAAAATATATATATAATGAATTTCGAGGGTATATGAAAATGTAAAAAAAAATAGATACAAGTAAATAAATATATAAACATATTAAATGTAGCCTAAATACCAAGAAATGAAATAAACATGAAATCAATATATATAATTAGAAAATCAGAGGGTTTATATAAGTAGAAGAAATGATAATTAGCAAATCTTTTAAAATTAATAAATAATTAGAAGAATTGATAATACAAAAACCCCAAATTTTATGAATAAGCTCCAAAAAAATTTAAATTTACAAAAAATTCCAAAATTTATTAAAAAATTCCAAAATTAACGAAAACATCATGAAATTTTTCGAAAAAACCCTCGAAAAAAGTAACTTTTAATTTCACCCTTTTTCTTTCCGTAATTTAAAAAAAACTAAATTTTCATTGAAATTTCACTAGATTTTGTGAAATCACATTCCCTGGATAGAAGTTGAAGTTTGACTTTGCACTTTGAGGTTTTGTAGAAATTCTTTTCAAAACATAATCTTGACTTCCTCGAGATTCGTGAACTTTTGATTCACGTGGACTTGATTTTATGGATCTTGGGCTTGGAAGTCATTGGGCTTTGTAGGGAGGTTGAAAACCTTATTATGCAACTTTGTATCGAATTTGATGATTAAGAGTTGAATAAATACAAAATACACGAAAATGCACGTAATGAGAAATTTTTTATTAAATACGTAGACAGAATAATTGTTTGTTCAGTGACATAAAATGTCCCATTTATATATATGCCTATTAAAACCTCATCGCTAACATATATACATTTTTTAAAATTATGCCGATGGACAGGTATAGGAGTGGGCATCCTATCCTGGAATCCCGACCCGTCCCGTCCCGATCTAGAATGGGATGAGATCGGGATGAAGATTTTTAATCTCGTCCAGTCCCGACGCGATTTTTTTAATATTTAGTATGAAACTATTTTAGATAATGAATCTAACTCAAACCATCTATGCAACTATTGTTTTTTAATATTTTGTCGACACGACTTTTATTTGTTTTATTTATTGACATGACTATTTGTTTTCCATGCGACTCACCTAGATAATGAATCTAACTCAAACCATCTCCCTTCTTTTTTTTTCTTCTTTCTAACTCTTGACAACAACAATGTGTGTTCATTATAGTTTTTAAATAACAAACACATTGATCATTTTCGTTAGCAATGTACAAAAAAAGGCTATCTTCAATAGTGGTTCTAAAAAAAATGGAGTAAATGCTAATGAAACGGGGAAATAAAATCAATGGCTTAAAGTTATATAATTGTTCTTAGAGTGGTGTGTTTGGTAAATCCAAAATTTTCAATCCAAAATTTAGTACATGTTCAATCCGTCCCGTCCCGAACCCGTTTGGGATGGGACGAGGCCGAGATGAGGTCTATGGCGTCTCGATCCCGAACAAACGGGATGGGATAGGGATGAGGTCCATCCTGTCCCGTGCCCACCCCTAGTTATGTATGCATGTAATAAAGAGATCTTAATGGTCTATGATGATAAAATTGGTCAAGAATTGTGATTTCGTTTTTCGAGGTAATTTTGGTAAGTTGATTTTAGGAAATATTTAGTGAAATATTTCATTGTGTATAGAAAAGCGTAAAAATTTTGGTCGTACTTTATAATTTATCAATATAATTTAAGTATTTTAAACTTGTATATACTACATAAAGAGTACCACAAGACTCATAATGTCATACAAACAATATATTGCATAAGAGCGCTTATATAACAAACTTTTAATACTAAACTAGGGTTAAAACGTAGGAAAATTGAGATTGACCTAACGAAATAAATTAATATTTCAGATTTCGAAAGATATTTTGGTAACTCAAAAAAGAAAAATATTGGGTGAAATTTTGAGAAATCACATTCCTTGGAATTGGTGCATATTAAGGGTGATTAAGAATATAAGAGTAAATTCACAATACCTCCCTTGAACAAATAGCCAATTAAATGTTCGTCCCTATTTGATATCATATAATAGATTCCCCCGTGGACTAGCAGTTACTGCAAAGTTTGTTGATTAAAATACCCTTAATCCAAGGGCTGAGATGAATATTTTTTATGTCAAGCAACTCATATAAACTAAACACAATATTTGAATATCAATGAAATCCAATGGTTTGTTAATTATATTAAAAAACTAAACACGCTTCTCAACCCACCCAACTACAACCACACCTCCACTGTCTAATGAACTAACCCAATCTAACCACCAACCTCACCCAATCTCAATACCAACATCACCACTACTTGTAATGAAGCAACCCACCCACCCCATTTCGACAAAAACACCACCAAAACTGAATCAATTGTTAAAAACCACTATCCCATTTCACCCCCACCATCTTCCCTTTCAATTGAAATCACAGAGTGGCAGGAGAGAGGCTGAGGACGTTGTAGGTGAATTGGAGTCGGAGGTCGTTACAATGTGAACTAGGGGTGGAATGAGGTGATTTGGTTCAGGGGAGGTGGTAGTAAGGTGAACTGCGAGTAGAGGTGGTGGCGATGGCAATGTGAATTGAGGCAGGAGGTGGGCAGGGGCGGATCCAGGATTGCAGACAAAGAGGGGCAAAAAAATAGATTTAGGTAATATGGTTAAAATAGAGTTTTAAAAGTATTACAAGAGAAACATACATAATGAGTCAATGTAGACGTACAATAGATTTAGGTAAAAGCTCTCTGCGAGTTCTCATGTTCTGGTAATGCTGCATAATCACCTCGTCATCGATGCCATTAAATATATCTTTCTCAACGTATGTAATCAAACTATCTGCCATCCATTGATCTCCCATTCAATTACGTAATCGATTCTTGACAATCTTCATAGCAGAACAAGCTCTCTCCACACTTGCAGTTGCAACTGGTAATATTAAGGCTAGAGTAATAAGCCTATAGATCAAAGGATACAAAATGTTTTTTATTGTCCTTACCATCTTCTCAGCAAGATTGCTAATTCCTGTCAAATTCAAGAACTCGCTATTCGACCTTACATCAATGATAAATGTCTCCAACTGATTATCAAGAACATCAAGTTGTACTTCTGAGAAATCATTTGGATAAAACTGAGCAAAACAAATCAATTTTAACTTATCAAAATTCGAGAAGGAATCATTTGGACTCAAGCATGAAAGACATAAAAGCAATTCAGTATTCACTTCATTGAAACGGTTGTTGAGCTCTTGAAGTTGCAAATCAATAACAACATTAAATAACTGAACCCAATAATGATGCACGTTTGTCACCTTTTCAACATTACGTCGTGACCGTCACCGAGCAACATAAAATTCATCAAGGTTAGGCATTTCTATAGCATGTTTGCTACAAAATAAGGAAACTTCATCTAGCAAATTGTTCCATCCATCATCTCGCATCAACTGTAAGCGTTTCTTAGCTACTATGACCAAACTCATGGCATTCACAATATCTTGGTCCTTTCTTTGCAATGCTTGTGACAATTCATTCGTGATTCCTAATGTACTTTTCATCAAATGAAGTCCAAATGCAATATCAAAAGATAGTAGTGAATCTAATAAAGTGCACGCTTCAACTCTTTGCTCAACATATTTTGAGGTCTCCTTAATGCACTCGAGCACATCGATAATAGAATTGAACAACTTAATCAAGCTTATCAAAGTATTGTAATGTGTGCCCCAACGTGTATCTCCGGCTCTTTTAAGAGTTGATTGTTGATTTTGGCCACTTCCACTTGCAAGTTCACCACTTTCAAGTGCTTTTAGAGTGTCAATAGATTGTGCTTCTAAAGAATATCATGACGCTTACATGAGCCACCAACCACATTCACAACACTTGTGACCAAAGAAAATAATAAAACAATGAAATCCTCATTCTTTGCAACGACAATAAGTGCTAATTGAAGTTGATGTGCAAAGCAGTGAATATAGAATGCACTTCCATTCTCCTTTAAGATTAATGCTTTAAGACCGTTGAACTCACCTTGCATATTGCTTGCCCCATCATACCCTTGGCCACGTAGTCTTGAAATGCTTAACTTATGCTTTGAAAATAAAGCGTCAATTGATGCCTTTAGGGATAGAGTAGAAGTGTCAGAAACGTGTACAATACCTAAAAGTCTCTCTGTCGCATGCCCGTGTTTGTCCACATAACGGATCACGGAAGCCATTTGCTCTTTAATTGATATATCACGAGCTTCATCAACTAATATAGAAAACAAAGAATCTCCAAGGTCTTGAATGATAACATTTATGGTTTCGGTTACACAAGCATTTACAATATCTTTTTGAATTTCCGGTGCTATTAATTTAAGATTCCCAGGACATTTATCCAAAGTTACCCTTTTGATGTCTTTTCTGTGGTCACCAAGAAAATGTAACATTTCCAAGAAATTCCCTTGGTTGTTTGAATCACAAAATCCATCATGACCACGGAAAGCTAATCCTTGTCGGAGTAAGAATCGAATACAAACGACAGATGCATTTAGACGAACCTTGTAATCACTTCGAGCTTCATTTGTATGCTTATTCACAACCGTTCGAAGATGTTGTATTGATTCATTAAAGCTTCACAATTACTCCAAGCGTGATTGTGATCACTGTTAGACCCTCAACCATGTGTTTGTAACTTATCATTTTTCTTCCAATTGGTAAATCCTTCAACGACAAAAGCATCACAAGTACCCACATGCTCTTTACTTTCAGATCTGAAAATGTAGCAACACAAGCAGTATGCAGCCTCTTTCTCTATGCTATATTCTAACCATGTAGGAAATTCATCAAACCAAGAAGGATTGAAGCGCCGTAAGACTTTTCCTTGCAAAGTTTGCTTAAAATTATGTGTCCGAGGTTGGCAAGGACCTTTTTACAAGTATGTTCTTCGAATTTCATCCCTTATGTTGGGATGATACTCCTTGATTAGCTTACGTAATCCAGGATCTGCTAGAAGAGTTTTTGGATCAAACTCAATCTCAAATATACAACTCCTTTTGGAACTAGGAAGTTCCTTATCAGACCTATCAGTGACAGCCCGAGCAGTAGAACTAGAACTCACATCATTTATTCTTTTAAAGTATCTATCCATTACTCGTAAGCACAAGTGCACAACTATTGAACTACACAAATACAACATAGAATCCCAATATTCATATTAAAAAATGCTATCACAGATTCTCAAATTATCGAATTTGTAATGTAAATAAATAATTAACACATCAAAGAGAAGAAACCTCACCAAATACCAAGAACTTGAGATAATGACCTTTTCAGCAGATGAAATTAAATACCCACATAAGCTTCAAGGATCAAATACCCACTTTATTAAAGCCTAAACAAATAAACAAATTAAATTAAAAATCAAATATAAAACTCTCATTTACAAATAAAGATGATAAATTAGATACTTAAACAAACATAAAAGACCACATCAAAACTTAAACAAATATAAAACTCACCCAAAACTTAAACAACTAAATAAATATTCACCAATCTAAACATAAAGGTGATTAACAAAGTATGAATTTTTTTTATCTCTTTATTAAAAAATAACTTAAAGTAAGAAACACTGAAAATCACTGAGAAACATTGAATTCTTTATTCTCTCATCTTCTCTTTTCATATCTCTCTCTCCTCTTCATCCCTGATATCTGAAATGAAAAGAGGAGAAGATGTGAATTCTTTATTCTCTCTTCTCTTTTCATATCTTTCTCTTCTCTTCTCTTTTCATACATCTCTTTTCTTCTTGACTTTTATCACTGAGAAACACTGAAAATCAGGGAGATCGACTTCATCAGAGTTTCTGATCTAGGTTTTGATCTCAGAAGTTTCTGATCTAGAGTTCATCTAGGTTTCGATCTAGGTTTCTGATCTAGAGTTCATCTAAGTTTATGATCTAGAGTTCATCAAGGTTTCGATCTCAGAAGTTTCTGATCTAGAGTTCATCAGAGTTTCTGATCTAGGTTTCGATCTCTCTCCATCAGAGTTCATCAGAGTTTCTGATCAGAGTTCATCAGAGAAAGATCTCAGAGTTTCGATATCTCAGAGTTCATTAGAGAAATATAAGAAATTCAATCTCAGAGTTTCGATCTCTCAGAATTCATCAGAGTTTCGATCTCCATATCTCTCTCTGATCTCTCTCTCGAGTTTCTGATATAGGTTTCGATCTCTGTCCATCAGAAGAGCGATCGATCTCCATCAAAGTTCATCATAGTTTCTGATAAGAGTTCATCAGAGAAAGATCTCAGAGTTTCGATATCTCAGAGTTCATCAGAGAAAGATCAGAAATCCAATCTCAGAGTTTCGATCTCTCAGAGTTCATTAGAGTTTCGATCTCAAATTTTTTTATCTCCATCTCTCTCTTATCTCTCTTTCTGATCTCTCTCTCGAGTTTCTGATCTAGGTTTTTGATTCATCAGAGAAGTCCAAGGTAAGAAGAGATGTTAAGATTAAAGGTAATTTTGTTATTCAATTGTCTTATTGATTTCATTTAGAACCTATAATCAAACAAACTCACCTTGTTCACAGGGATGGAAAAGAAGATATTGTTGTGGACCGAAGGTGTGGAGGCGGAGATCAGAAGCGACAACTCAATTATTTTTGTTTTCTTCAATTCTGATATGTAATTGTAATTAGAGATTGTAATTATGATACGTGATCTGTAATTGCGATTCTTGTTTTATAAGAGGGGCAAAATAAAATTTCTAAGGGGGGCAAGATTGAAATTTTATTTACTTTAGTAGATTTTTTTCAAAACCTAAGGGGGTCAATTGACCCCCTTACCCAAGCTGTAGATCCGCCCCTGGAGAAGGGGCGACCCAATTCAAGGGAAATGGTGGTGAGGTGGTGGGTTTCAGTTGGATGTTGGGTTGGTAGGTGATGTTGTGACTACTTTTATGACCAATAGAAACTTTTTATTAACTCAGATTAACTCATAAGTCATGGGAGATCTTTACCCTTCCTAAACAAATAGAAAGTTCAATTTTATACTTTTATGATCAACAATGACTTTTTTTATTAATAATTATAATATTTATTTTGTCTATTTTTACTTTTTTTTACCCTTAACTCCTCCCACCCCATGTCGTTGGTAGGTATCGATATTAATGATTGTAATTATGACTAACCAATTATAAGTTTTCTAAAGTTTTCATTGACTCACAAGTTAATCGAATTATTATCTTAAGGTTTGGTGAACTTTCCATAATGTAGTTAATGATGATTAGAAATTTGATTTTAATTAATTTATAAAATCAGTTTGATTAACTTGTCATAAATTGATTAGAAAAGTTTAGAGGTACCCGTGCATTACTTTTCTTAGTGGTGATTAGAAATTTGGTATTAATTATCATTGCTTCTTATTCCATAATGTAGTTAATAAAATCAATTTTTTCACTATTGAAATTTGATTTCCTATTCTTCATTGCATGGGTACCTGTAAGTATTCTATGTCGCTATTTAGTTACAATTATCTACCATAGAGCATGATCATAGCCACAGAAGTAAAATGAGAACCAATATTGAATAAGATGATTTCATGTAAACGATATAGTGACAAAGAATTGAAACAATCATTAATTGAAACAAAAAATTAAAATTGCTCTTCAAACCTAGATATACCTTCACAATCAGTCAGATACAAACACATTCAGAGTGACAAAACATTCAAGAATAAAAAAAAATGATAACATGAAAATATTAATGCAGCCGTTTGTAGTTTACAAATATCAAAATAATTGCTCAAACTACAATTGAAGAACAAGATAACATTAAAAAATTAAAAATTAACAAAAAAATAATGACTAATGAAGTGGAAGGATTAAAGGTAAAATAATAATAATAATAATAATAATAACAAAAACTAGAATAATTAATAAAGAGTCATTGTTGGTCACAAAAGTATAAAATTAGGTTTCTACTTATTTAAGAAAGGTAAATATGTCATATAAGTTTATGAGTTAACATGGGTTAATGAAATAGTCTTTGTTGGTCATAAAATTATAAAAGTAGGCACAAATTGGCCATTACATCAGCTACGGTTTTTAAATTATCTATTTTGTGAAAAAATATGCCTTAAAAGTCATTTTCTGATAGATCTATCTTAAGATACGCATTAGTTTTTTTTTTTAACTTTGTTCATTGATTTGCCTCGGGATATGGCTTATCATTTATTTGAAATCAACTTTCAATTTCAGCCATTTGATCGCCTTGTGGACTTTTGTCCGAAAATGTAACCCATTTGAAAATGGCATGTGCATTCATGGTCAAACCACGTTAATCGCTAGTCTAGAGACAAATAAAAAAATTATTGAATTTTATTTTTCTAAAATTTTACTGCGCCAAAGGCATGACAAAAGTTTTATATGGATTTTAATAGTTAAGTGTTTGTTTTATCATCATAGCAACAACTTCAACCCCTCCAAAGTTATTGAAAAAGGTATTTTAGTCGTCATTGAGGCATGAAGTTTTATTCTTTATCTTTTTTACTACTTTAGCATAACTAGGTTTTGAGAGGTGAGGTTGATTTTTTCCCTTTTTTTTATCTTTTATTATTTAACTTACTCCAATATCTACGATTTTTTATGTGGTTTTTTTTATGATTATCTCACTGAACCTATTCATAAAAAAAAAATTAAAAAATTACATAATAGAAAAACATCTTTGTTTTATTTTGGGTTTTATTTAATTTATTCCATTTTTTTCTTTTTCCATTCATCTTTTCTACTTACTACAAAGCAAAACTACCAATACAAAATTCAAATACTTAATACTTTATATTGTTCATCTCATACCTCAGTCAATCGATAACAAATAAGTGCTTGAAGGTTTAAACAAGTATTTCCACTTGGAACAGTAAGTCAAAACAAACGCATTACATGAATTCACAATGGCGTCTTAATATCATTAACATTCAAAAGTTGTACTTAAAATAAGATTTTGTTTGATTTAGAAACCAATTTAGATTTCCTTTTTTTTTGTTAAAGCATATTGCATAATAATAATGATAATTAAATATGATTACATAATTACCGTCCAACAATGGAAGCCAAGACATGTGCTTCACAGTTAAGGTCCCGGAGAATAAAGTTACAAGACCAGTCAAAGAGATTAGAAAGAAGTGTCTTTATACTACACACAATTGTGCGCCATATCCATCTTAGGTCTGTCCGTTGATACCCCATGCCCGTCTGCAAAATAGTGTGTAAAACACCAAAGTCTCCTAAGCAAACTAGTTGTCCATTGTCGCGCTTGGATAAGTAACAAAACGTTTCAGTAGCAAAATATTCTGCCATAGTACTATCAAAAACTAAGGCAGGAATAGTGCTAGCAAGTCGCGCACGTACCCTACCGAAGGCATCCACTGCATAAACCCCAACAACTCCCTGTTGGGAATAGACAAAAAAGCTAACATCATAAATAACCACAATCATATCAGGAGTAAATGAAGTAGGGGTAGGTCGAGGATTCTTGCAGGGGGTATTAAGTCAATAGTGTTTGACTGCCAGGAGTTGTAAATGGATAGTGTGAAGTCTGGATGATTGGTTTCTTCCCAGAGGTCCTACTGGAGGGTTGTGACTGGGTTGATGGGTGTGGGTGGTTTTCTCAGATTTTTGTTTCTAGGATAAGATGCAAGAATGTGGGATTGTCAGTTTCCCTAGTATTATGAGGATTTAGGAACCATTGTTTTTGCCAGGCTGACTAAGTGTGATTGATGGATTGAGTGAACTATTGTGTGGAAAACTTAAGCTTAAGAAAGATGATACGAATTGCGTAGGTGCCAAATAGTATCGATGACTACTATGAATTGTGAAAGCATTTCGTCATGGATAAGAGGATGAACTAAGGCTGTATCCCACATGAATTGAAAAAAGTTGGGAGTTGTTTGACTGGGGATGTTGGCACTAATTCAATTGATTGGGAGCGGGGAAAGATTCTAAAGTCTGCAGACTACCGAACAAAGAAAAAGGAGGTGCACGACTTCGTCTTGATGATTTTGACAGAGCTACAATCATCAATAGGCATGTGAATCCTAATCAAGTTAGTCGTGCAGATTTTTGTATGGGAAAAAAGAAGTGCACGACCTTGATTCTCCATTTCTCTTTAGAGATTTTTGTATGGAGTTGGGGGCTTTAGGAGTGGATGTGGAGGTTTTCAGGTCTTCAAGGACAAAGGCTTTGGTAGCGCTCTTTACCGAGAAGATACCATTTTATCAAATTTCCAGATTAGTGTATCTGGGGAGAGGGATGGGCGAATGTAAATATCTAGAATGTCTTTAGCCACGAGATGAATAAACAAGGAAATGATGAGAGCAAAGTTCCAGTGCAGTTGTTGCTTTTCAGGGTGGCTCAAAAGATCTTGGATCTTGCAAATTGAATTAGGGGTTACTGGCTGTAAGGTGCAGTCTGCCAGAAGTAAACCCGATTTGACCTAGCAATCATTCCATAGGTTAGTTTCATTGTCGGACCGAATTTGTCAGAAGACATGGCTTTTAATTTTGGAAAGAGTAGTAAGGTTGCCTCGCCAGTTAAAAGAAGTAGAGCTCGAAAGTTTTGAAAGCTGAAAATTGTTCTTGGTATGGAAATAAATTGACTTGAGTTACATTGTGCATGGGTTAAGTGGCATCGCAATTGCTTGCCAAATGGTTTGTGCCTTCAAGGAAAGATTCTTGTGTCTGGTGAAGGAATATTCAGACCCCCCATGTGTCGCAGAAGAGCGATACGATCCCAGGTACAGAGATGCTTCGCATTGCCATCATCTGTCCCATTCCACCAAAAGTTGCAAGCCAGGGAATCAATTTTGGTGGTAATAGAACAAGGGATCAAGAAGGAAAATTTGCATGGTACAAACATGTATTGAGTGAATAACCACCTTGATTATTATTGTTCTACCAGGTTGGGATAAGGACAACTTAGTGTTGATCTTATCCACTAGTAATAGCTTTCTTTTTTGAAATGAGCAAGGGTGTGCTGAGGTAGTTATCCTTTGAATTATACAACCTAGAGCCAAGTATTCCGTTGATCATTTTGGCATGCTTTGGGTGCACATTGGAGTTGTAAAACACATATGACTTATCATAATTGACTGCTTGACCAGAGGCGGAACAATAGTCCGATAATAAGTTTTCACAGAACCCAACACAATTACAGGAAAATGACTTATAAGGCCAACTTTTTATAATTGTAGACCACATCATACTCTAACAATTGAAAATGCCTCAAAAAGCCTATTAAGTAAAAACCATAATAGTTACGACACTATTAGCCAATTAGGGTTAGGTTAGTTAGCATGCCAAAGAATTGGGCCTCGACTAGGAATGCATGACAGAAGATCATAAGATCATCATCATAAATAAGGTGACTGATGGAAGGATAATGATGTCGTAGATGGATCCTTTTGATGAGGTTGTTTGTTTCAGCTTGGGCAAGCATTCGAGAAAGTGTCAAGGCGACTACGATAAAGAGATAAGGAGAAAAGGGGTCCCCTTAGCGGATGCCTCTAGACGGTTTGATACTGTCAAGGGGCGAACCATTGAAGACTCTAAGGAAGGAAGTGGAAATACATTGCTCAACCATTTGGATCCAGCCTTCTGCAAACCCTAATTGTCTTAGGATTTGAAAAAGAAAAGACCACTCCACTCTATCATAAGCTTTGACCCTATCAATTTTGAGTGTCATTCATCCTTTTTTTTTACGACTATGCTTCATCTAAAAAAAGGTTACATGAGTAAGATTGACAGTATCTGATATGGAATGACCTTTGAGAAAAATACCTTGATTTGGGGAAATGATATTGTCTAGAAGAGGCTTCAACCAATTTGCAGGGATTTAGAGATGACCATTAAATGACATTGCAAAGGTCGATCGGTCAGAATTTATCAGGAGCTGTTGGATTGGAAGTCTTAGGGATCAGTGCTAAAAATATTTCGTTAAGTTTAGGATCAAATGTTTGAGAGGAGAATAACTTGGCGACTACCTCGATAACATCTTATTTAACAAAATCTCAATAATCCTAAAAAAAGAAGGCACGGAAACCATCAGAGCCAGGGGCTTTGTGACTGCCTATGCCAAAGACGATCGTCTGATTTCCTCTTCGTCCGAGATTTTAAGGAACATCTTGTTATCCAAATCGGAGATAGTAAGCGGGAATAAGGACAAAATATCCAGATTGGGTTCAGGATGGGAGGATTGAAATATGGTTTCAAAATATCCATTTAGGATCTGACCTACCAAAGAATGGGTAGATTGCCAATTATTTTGTTGCATCACGAAGACGGAGGATAAGATTCATTTTACAACAAAGCAAAAAAGAAAGGTGAAGAGTTTGGTATTTTTGAGCAAGGATTTTCCTGATTTGTTCCTCCAGAAAAGTTCTTCCCTGTGATAGTGCTCCGAGAGTTAGTCCTCCAGGATGGAGATATCATAATCATCATCGAGGGAGGGTGCAAAATTTTGAAGCTTATCTAAGGCTGCAAGGGTTTCCTTAATGTTTTGATCGATATTGCGGAAAACTTGTTTGTTCCATCGAGTTAGATTGTGACTAAGTTGTTTTGTCTTCATGTGAAAATTATGAGCAGGAGAAGGATGATGTCTGGAAGACCAAGAAGATTGAACAATATGTTGGCATCGCGAGTCTTTGGTCCATATGTGAAAAAATTTGAAGGGTTTGGGAACCGAGTTATACTAAGAAATTAGTTGAAGGGAGACAACCCTTTGGTCTGAAGTGGATGTGTGAATAGTATGAGCTAAGGCTAACAGAACGAGGTCCATCCATTCGGTGGGAACTAAGATGTGATTCAGTTTTGACTTTATACCATGGAAATCCTTTCTTTTGTTAATCCAAGTGAACTTTGAACTGTTAAGGGGAAAATCTATGAGGTTGTGAGAAACCAAAAAACTCCTAAGGTGTTTCACATTAGATGTCATGACTTTCCTACCTCCTCTCTTATCTTGTGGTGATGAGGTGGCATTAAGATCACCTATGACTATGGTAGGGACATGTTGAAGTAAATAGATGTGAGAAAGTGTTTCCAAAAAGGTGTACGGAGTGAAGGGTTAGGTTCTCCATAAACAAAAATAGTAGACCAAGTGTTAAACGAACATAAGCTATCAACAGTGTAGTAAAAATATTATTTAAGGATGAAACATTGTTAAGGTGAATAAATTCTCTCCAAAACAAAGTGAGACCACCCGAAAGACTGATAACTGATAGTGAAGCTCCATGTTTGTAGCCAAGTCTATTGCGTATGCGATCAACACTCTTGGTGAAGATGTTTTTGTTTCGGAGATGAAGATAATGTCGGGATTGGATTGATGGGAGAGGGCCTTCAAAGGTTTGAATGCGCAGGGTAACCCTATGCCCCTTGCATTCCAACTGAGTATCATGGCAACCTTGGCGACCCTAGAACGACGATCGCCTCTTCCTCAATGGTAGTAGCAGGGTTAGTTGATGACTGGCTAGATGACTCTTGACGACTGGACTGAGAGATGAATGCTGGGGAACTATGGTGAATCTCCGCACCAATAAGCGTAGAGAATCCTTTTGGTGCTGGCTGGGAAGAGCAATCCTTGGTTGTGCTGGAACCTCTGTGGTGTGGGGAGACGGGTCTGATAATGGTACTTCTGGCAGAGAAGGAATACCTGTATTTATGGACTGGGAAGGAACTCTATTTGTTTGAGCTGGAGCTTCCATTTCACGAAAATACACTCCTACCATTGGGCGTTTGTCCGTCTGTAGTCACGAACCCCCCTTCTTGTACCATATCAAGTTTCTTCTTTCCTTTCGGTGACATCATGGAAGTTGGCATGCATTGGGTAGTGACAATTGCATGTTTGACTTGCTGTAGAGACACTCCGAGAACCCTAGTTAGGAGAAAGATACAACATGTCCAGACACTTGGCTATCATTCTTAAAATTGTTCTTTTCCTTGCAACACGTAAATGTTCTATCCGCCGCTGAGTATTCTCATTAGGCACCTGCTGACATGTGTTTTCATTTGCTGGAGTAGTCAGAAAATTTTCATATTCGATGGAGATTTTGGATAAATCTGCTTGAAAATTTTCATATCTAATTAATTCTTTTGACAACCATTGGATAAAAAGGGATTTGAGGATTTACTCTAACGCCCCGTATCCCAACCCTTTAATTAATATTTAATTTGTCTCGTGTGAAAGAATTCTTATTTTGGGTCCCCCGCACTTTGAAGGGTATTGAAATATGCTCTATTTTATTCAAGAGTAAATTCACCTTCAACTGAGCAAATATCATTTCCATTCAAGAGATTAGTCAAATTAGTCACTTCTCGTTTTCTCAACTTATTGCGCTAGACCTCATCACCTTCTCAGCTTGGTTAAATTAGTTTAAAGTTTGATTTATGATAAGATTTTCATTTTATATGTACCTGCTGAAGAACACCACTATTTTTTCTGATGGACACCACCAATAACCTACTTTTTGGATGACATCACCACCTTTTTTAAAGGACATCACCACTACTGAAGGACACCACCTATTAAGGGAAAAAAACCCTAACTCCTCATCTATTTTTCCTCTCTCCCTCTCTTCTCTTGTCATTGATAACCATCACCACCACCCCGACACCATCAACCGAACCACCACACCGCCGGTCGGCCTCCTCCTTAACCTCTTCTTATCCTCTCTCCATCTCTTCTTCTCTCATTTTCTCCATCTTTTCTCTTCTCTTTCTTTTCTCCGTCAAGAACCATCACCACCACGCCGGCCTCCTACACCACCTCCTCATTTCTCCCTATATTTTCTTTTGTGTTTTTTCTTCTTCTCCTCTCATATTTTCTTCTTCTTTTCTTATTTTCTTCACAATACAAATTGGAATTAACAAACACAAAATGAAATTGTAGAAATACAAACAAAAATTTACAATACAAAACAAACATTAAACAATAAAATTTTCATTAATATTTAAAAATATTATAAAACAAATAAAAAATATATATTATTTGTCTTGGACATGGTCACCAAAGTAATTGAGGGGATGGCATTCGCGACCCTCTTTGTCAAAGGTGTAGTAGTCCACTAACGCACCATCACATCATCATCGTCCTCTTCCCCATCTGACAAATTTTCCTCATCATCGTTCTCCTCATCATCTGAAAACGATGATGAGTGGGGGTCTGCATACCGAACAAAGTCGTCTTCGGGATCTCCAATTTCATCTCATTCTTCATCGGATGATTCTTCTTTGAACATTGGCTTTTTTCTCTTCATCTTCTCTTCTTTCTCTTGAATTGGTTATGAATAATAATAGTTTGCTCCCCTTTTATAATGCTCAACTTAAATGAATTGGTTATGAATTTGTCTTCCCAACCAATTCTATTTGCCCTCTCAAGTAATTATATTTGTTTTCCCAATGAATTCTATTTGTCATCTCAAGCAATTCTTTTTGTCTTCTCAAGTAATTTTCTTGTGATTATGTAATCATGGCGGTTTTTCCAAGTATGCTTGAATGCCATAGACAAAAGAAAATATGAAAAAATTCCTCGAGATACTCAAAATGCAGTGGCAAAATCGAGTCCAATAATAACAATCGTAGAAAATGGATGCATGAGTAATCTTGCGAAAATTCAGCAATTGTATGAAATAGAGTCAAGTTTTTTTCCAAAACGCAGCAGCTCAGGCAAGGATAAGACACATCCTCATCGAAGTTAATGCGTTTAGACAAAAACTAGACTATGTTTTTTGCCCTATACGCAGCGGCTCGTGCAAGTTGTGGTCATATCCTCGTAGCTACAGTTGCATTTGGATAGAAAACAAACTCTGTCTATTTTTTAGATTTTTTTTGTATTTGAATATTTTTTAGGTTGTTTTTTTTCAGATCCTATGGATTTGATACACTGTTGACATATTTGATTTATTTCTAAACCCACTTTTGAATACCCTAATTTGAGATTGTCAAAAGTGGGGTTTAGCAATAAATCAAATATGTAAATACTGTAGCAAACCCATAGGATTTGAAAAAATGAAAAAAAAAAAGATGGAAATACAAAAAAACGGATAGAATCTGTTTTTTTTTGTCTAAACGCAGTGTTAGCGGCGAGGATATGGACAAAGCTCGAATGATCCGATGCATTGGGAAAAAACAGAGTGTTTCTATTCAACCCGCAGTGGTATACGCGGAATCTATTGATATACTTGCAGTGTCCGTTGCGTTTGGACAGAAAAAAGACTGTCATTTTTTTATTTTATTTTTTGTATTTGAATATTTTTTTCATTTTTTTCAATTCCTATGGGTATGATACAATATTGACATATTTGATTTATTGCTAAACCCACTTTTGAACACCCAAACTTTAGATGGTCAAAAGTAGGGTTAAACAATAAATCAAATTTGTAAATACTGTTGCATAGGAATTGAAAAAAAATGTAAAAAGATTCAAATACAAAAATTAAAAAACATGGACAGAGTTTGTTTCTGTCCAAACACAACGGTAGCGACGAACATATGTATATTATTCGCAGTGGCCGTTGCGTTTGGACATAAACCATACTTTGTCTTTTGCCAAAAACGCAGCGGATCTTGCGATTGTTTTCCTTGGGCTCACTCGTCCCATTGCGTTTAGTTCTTTGTAGGCATTTTGGACAATTTTGCATGTGCCACTGCATTTTTCTTTATTTGTTCACATTAGCCGTTGTAAATATATGTATGGCTCACATGTGCCGCTGCGTTTGGCTACAAAATCTAACTACCCAGTTATGTTTCAGGGCACTGACAATAGGGTTTTTTTCAAATCCTTGAAAAGTCTTAGACAAGGAGACCCTTCTCCCCTTTTATTCATTCTGGCAGCTGAAGTCTTAAACAAGAATTAAAAAGCATAATTTTAATTTTTGAATTTGATGGGAAAAATTAAAATATTTTGCCAAGCGAATATGCAAATGGAAGTGTTTTTGTTGTGTTTTTATATACTATGCATGTAAATATTATAAGCAATGAAAATGTAGTTGCAAATAATCACAAAATTCCAAACTGCATTATTTAACCAACAACCCAAAATTCTTGTATATACAAACTAAACATATGAGCATCTCGAATCAATAAGATCAACATTTACAATTGGCTAAAAAGATCAACATATGGGCATCTCGTCATCCTCAACATTTACACTTGAAAATAATGCCTTTTTTTGCATTTTATTTACAACTGAGGCGGTAACTGTGTTCTTGTAGCACAATCAATATAAGAAATCTGAGTGCACTTCGCATATTTTTACAAACTGAGGCGGTAAATTTGTTCTTGTTGCACCATCAACAATTTTTTTTTCTTTCGCTGAGGTTCCAGCGAGTGTGGATTCCCCATTTGTAGGAACCGCTGCGAGGGTGAATGAGAAAAAAAAAAACCCAGAAGCGGAGGTGGGATGAGTGGTGGCGATTGTGAAGTGTTGGTGGTAAAGCAAGGGAGGAGGAAAAGGAGCGAGGTTGTGGTGGTGAAGGGAAGGAGGAGGAAAAGTGGTGGCAGCGGCGAGGTGGTGGTAGTGAGGTGGTGGGGTGAAGGGGCGGAGGAGGAGAGGTGGCGGTAGTGAGGTGGTGGGTGAAGGGTAAGAAGAGGAGGATGAGGTGGCGGTGGCGAAGTGGTGGGGTGAAGGGTAGGACGAGGAGAGGTGGTGGGGTGAAAGGGAGGAGGAGGGGAAGGAGATGGTGGTGGGTGGCGAGGTGGTAAGGTGAAGGGAACAAGGAAGAAAAGGAGGCGGCGGTTGTAGAGAAGAAAGGGAGAAATGAGAAAATGAGGGTTAGGGTTTTTTCTTTAATTAATGGTGGTGTTTTTCAGTAAATCCAAAACGAAAATTGGTGGGTGGTGGTGGAGGAGGAAAGGAAGCGGTGGCGAGATGATGGGGTGAAGGGTAGGAGGAGGAGGAGAGGTGGCGGTGGGTGGCGAGGTGGTGGGGTGAAGGGGAGGAGGAGGAGAACGAGGCGGCGGTTGTTAAGAAGAAAGGGAGAGTGGAGAAAATGAGGGTTATGATTTTTTCTTTATATAGCGGTGGTGTTCTTTAGTAAATCCAAAATAAAAAGTTGGTGGATAGTGGTGTCCATCAGTATAAGTGGTAGTGTTATTTAACATGTGGTTTTGTATATCGTTTAAACAACTATTTTTTGGGCAAATACGTGTTGAATCTGACTTTAGACGACACCATGATCAGATCCAACACCTTTGCAACCCAAAAGACTTGGTGCAGATAAAAAAATTTTCACTGTATATTTCTCTGTCACTTCTTTTTGAAGACCTTAAGGTGTATAAATCTTAGGATAATTAAAGTTTTTCTAATCTCATTAGAGGCATTTGCGAGTCTAATAAATGGACATGTCTCTACGAGGCTTGTGTGGTTCCAGAGAAAACTTGTCAACATGGCCCTTCATTATTATAATTGTACTATATGAATATCTATTAATAAAGTGAAGAATTGATTGGGTGGTTTTTAATGTTGTTTACCTATGGATGGTTGGGTGATAACAAAAATGATTATGTGTCAAACTTTTGATTTGGTAAAAAGTTAAGTTTACCAACACTCATTTAAAAATATATATACATATGCCAAGTGAATACATAGACTCATTTGGAGAAACTTTCTTGTGGCATCTAGCAAACAAACTCCATAAATCGCAATTGAGCAATGCTAGCTGCCGAGGGAATGGGTGAGGAAAACAGCGAGCGGAGGGCGATGGAGGGGAGGGGACCGTCCATCCCCCTCGGGATGGGCGCTTGAAAAATGAGGGCACGCATCCTGAGGGGGATGGACGGTCCCCTCCCCTAAACCGCCCTCCCCTCGCTATTTTCCTCGCACATTCCCTCGACATTTAGAATTTCGCATCACAATTATTCAGGTTATTGTCCATAACATGACAAAGTAATAGACCAACAACAATTCTTTATATCTGGACTAACAATTCTTTATAGGTGTGTTTCTAAGCACTATACTAACAAATTACTCTGTTTGGTTTTTGGTTTATATTGTTGTAATCAATACCAATTTCTTTCTTGAGCAACTTAGATGAATAAAGTCGTCATGGAGGAGAAGCCATTTCGAAGACTATTTATGATGTGGGATCATGTAGGTTTAAGTTGGTGAATGGAAGGGATTTTGGAGATGGATGGGAAGAATTTGCTCAAGCCCATAATCTACATGTTAAAATTTATAACAATCCAGTGAAAATCCATAACAATCCTTTATAAAATTCAAAAAATTCAATAATAAAAATTCATCAAAATTCAGTGGATTCTGTAAAATTCACAAAATCCAGTCACTTAAAATACATCAAAGTTCAGTGGATTCTGTAAACTCCTTTGAAATATTTTAAAAATTCATGATATTTAAAGTCTTTCACACTCTATTAAAATCCATAATTGAATACTCCCCCTTCTTAGTTAAACAATAAAGTGATTTGAGTATTTTATAAATTGATGTTTTCTCAGGGTATGATTTATAAATAGCTCCCACTTTTAGATTGTTATACCTTGTCAAAATCAAACTCTCCAAACTCATACATTATTAAAGATGAAGGAGTGAAATACAAGGACAACTTGAAAAGGGGAAAGAAATAAAGGAACAATTTGAAAAACAGAGAGAAATGGAGGGAGGGAGGGAGGTAATTGAGTGTCCAATAATGGTGGTTGTTGTTATGAAGAGTTTGTGGTTGGGGAGGGGGGAATGCCTAACTTTCGATCTCCCATGAAGAGAGAGGTTTTCTATTGGGAAAAAGAGAGTACCCTACTATAGATCTGCCTCCCCTAGAAGTCACCGAGTGGGATATGAAGAGATTCAAAAGATATTGTTATTTAGTCATTGTGTTCTTGGGTTTGCAAAAGTTTAACCCTAATGTTTTGGGGATATATTATCCTTGATGGTAGGAACCAACTTAATGTCTGGAGGCTTATCAATTGGGGTTATAGTTTGAGGTGCTTATAATACATCATATAAGAAAAATGAATAAAACTCATGTTAAACATTTCTCCGTCAAGTTATAGTTTTACTTTCGAAAATGCTAAAAAATGGATCATATACATTCATGATCATTCATTGACTTATTAAAAATCTAAAGATCCAACAAAACGAATATGTAAAATATGCTTGAATAGAACAGTAGACACGTCTTTAATTTCTATCCTCATAAGAATCTAGACAATGGCTATATTTATGAATAGTTTTGAATAAATTGGGATGCTGCCAGACATAGTTCAATTGGCGGATGATATCACAAAAACTAGGGTTCAAACTTCGCTGAAGGGATTTTGGGATCCAACAATCATATTCGCCATTCAAAAATTAAACTATAAAAATTTATAAAAACTGAAACCTCACTGCACCGCAGAAAATCTCAAAAGAATAACCATTAAAGCCTTTAAACACTGGTCCAACATAACAAAAACATCTTTTGTGATTCTCAAAATTTATCTCCCTTAATATGAAATTGCGTTAAAACTAGATGGGTGAGACTAGATCTCGATGGGAGGGGGTGAAAGAGTGGTTAAGGTAAAAATGATTTGTAGATTTGACTACTTTAGAGTTTGTCCTACTTTTCTCTATCTTAAAGAATAATTAAAACACTTCAAAAAAATAGGTATCCTAGGATGAGAACTTCAAAGTTTACTTGATCACTTTTTTAAAACATGCAACTAAAAGATAGAAAATTAGTGTAAAGCAGTAAAGTACAAAGTTTGCTCTAACGAGAAACTCTACTCTCGAAACTACACTCCTTCGAGTTAACAAAAGAATTTGGATTGCAAGTGAATGAAACACTTGACTTTAACAATGTATCTCGAATGAGTGATGCTAGGCGTCGAGGAAACGAGCGAGGAAACGGGCGAAGGAGAGGGGTGACCCTCCACCCCCTCGAGATTCACACGGGCCCACATCTCGAGGGGGATGGAGGGTCACACCCCCTCCCTCACTCGTTTCCTCGCCATTTAGAATCACCGATCTCAAATAGACGAATTAGAGAAGACTTGAGTTTGAAATCTCACCTTTTTTTTTTTTTTTGTAGATCTTAAAAATGAGATCTTTCACCCTTACAAATATGAAAGTTTGGGCGAAAAATAAATGCTTATCTCTAGGGCATAAAACAAAGTAAAATTCAAAATATAAGCCCTAGGAACTCTATTTTCTTTTAAGCACACTCATAAAGAATAATCGAAAGTTGGAGACATGGAAAAGATTTTTCTTTCTTGAACTTGGAGAGAAAACTTATGTTTTTTTCTTGTTTTTCTTTCACAAAATGTTCTTTTGCTCTCTTTGAATCCCTTGAGCATATTTGGACAACCATAGTCGACTATCCCTTGAGCAACTTCTCATCTCACATTTGGTCATAATGGCTAAAGTTTCAGAGCAGTTACTGACAAGCTATATTCGACTACCCCAATTCTAGTTGGCCTGGGAAAGGGAGCGAGATTGCTACCTGGGGGGGAGGGGGGGAATATACACTTTTGCCCCCCTCTTTAACCACTTTTTTTTTCGGAAAAAGTTGTTTCAAGAGGGGGGCAAAAGTGTATTTTTCTCCCCCCAATTAGTCAACCAGGCAGCTGGGCCCAGGCCAGCAAGAATTACTCATTCGACTATCTTCATATCTGATTTTGAATTCCAAAAGGAGCAGTACTAGGGTGCTCGGCCTCCATGCCCGGTTTGGTGCCCGACCCTACCAAGCACCATTGATGTGCCTCGAGATAGGCATTAATTCCTATCTCGAGAAACATCAATGGTGCCTGGTAGGGCCAGGCACCAAACCGAGCATGGAGGCCGATGCATTTTAGAATTCCCGTTCCAAAAGTCATAGTCGACTATCTTCAAATTTGGAGCAGAAATTTGAATTGGCCGCCCAATGTGCATTCGGCACTTCAATTTGAATTTGGGCGATCCACTTACCACTTTTGGCTACTAACTTCATACATTGATCGCACATTTATACATTTTCGCTCATACAATCAAAAACTAATTTTTCTATAATTAATAATTACATTATCATAATAAACTCAAATGTCAACATTATCAATTGTTTAAAAAATATATATATAATGATCTAGGTTGATCATTATGAAAATAGAAAATGACTAAGGGGGTTAAGGGTGGGTGCTTCAAACAAGAAAACCGAAACTAATCTCATTCCGTCCCAATCAAACTTTATCAAGATCAAATTCACCTTGAACATTGCTCATCGGTACTAGACATATTTATTTAAAAGGGAAAACATGTTTATTATGTGAAAGGAAAATATATTTCACCAATGGAATACTCGAGAAACATAATCATGTAACATCATAGGCTGGAATTTTTCTCTCTCCTAACATCTTTCGTGCCCTTAAACTTCAAGTTGGATGCATTTGCAATACAACAATTTCATGTTTACTCACTAGTATTCAATTGCAAAGTAGTTAATGTTTATCAATTCCTATTTTCATTTCAAAATCATATACTAAACCAAAAGGCCTCGAGTGTGACTTTATTATCACACCTTTACAGAAATTTATGTGTTGCACAACTAAACTTATTATGCAATAGGTTGTAGTCATCGTCGAATATCAAAAAAAAAAAAAAAAGCATTGCAGAAATTTAAACCATGCAAACAATACTGCAAGTTAGTGACAGGTGAAAAGCCATGCATACATTGATCATTCACCTGAAATAATGTGTACACTAATTTAAATATCCTAAACCACCACATCACAAACACCAACTCCAGCACCATTGCCCTGACAATCCTACCAAGAACACCAGACCAATGTAGTATGACCTAAGATCCTTTTTCTTTTTGTGTGTGTGTGTTAGTGTGTATGTGTTTCAGTCAACAAAAGTTCAACCCGTCATATTGGGTGATCTGAAAGCTTCTAGACCCGAAGTAGAGAGGATAAATAGATAAATGTAGGGTAATCCAAAATCTACCTTAGAGAAGTGAGTAGAAAATCCAAGGCAATTATAACATGGATATGGACGCCTTGGCCTATTTTACCAAATATCTCTAGTTCGCTAACAATAGACACGAAGCAGCCTTTGTATTTGATAAGGTAAGATTACAAGTTGGCCACCCTAAGCTTGGCTTCACAGGTCACATTGCCAGGACCCGCAACAAGGTGGAACACATACCTTTACTCTTCTTCTTCAGTCAGGCAGAGTTAGGAGAACAGTCATTGCAGTTAGGAAAACCTTCCATGTAGAAAATGAATCCAGTGGAGTAACTGAGATAAGCGACATGAAAACCCCTGTATGATATACACAAACAGATTAATGTATCCTCGAGGATGAAGCAGCTTTGCAGCAAAATCATACCAAATAATTGTGACATGTCAGGTTTCTTAAAGGAACCTGTAATAAGAAAATGTCATTCAGGTTGAGAAAATTTTGCTTGCAGTAAAACAAAACAAAGAAGCCTGACATAATTAATTAATTAACTAACATATTCTGAATGCTACCTACATCTGTATGAATTTTCTTGAAATCAGAAATTATCATGGTTCTCTTTAGCAGCTTCAGCATGCTTTTCCAAAACAGTTGTTATCTTCTTTCTGGATGAGACTTGCAATCTCTCAACCAACAAGAATTTCTTCTCTGCATTTCAAATGGTTTATTATTGTAAGTGTACAGACTGATGACGATACTGAATACATAAAGATACAAACAGAAAACAATAAAGAGTAAAGACTAAAGGTACTAGCAAACATGTGAGATTAGAAGTGAATTATCTCTTGATATCATTGTCATCTAAAAATCCACATGGACCCAGCCTGCCAAAACTGTGTCTTACCATCCAATTACTTCCATCTTTCAAATAGAAACAGGTTCTGTAGGCATATGGAACGTGATTCATAATGGATGATATTCAGCAACCAATAACGGTTTCCATATCCACTAATTTTTTACAATGATCTTCAAGTCTTTGATATCACATGATTAAAATCCACCCAAAAGTTAGTCATTTTATAAACTACTAGCCATTATTTGTACCATCTTTGAGATTAGATCATATATACTGTCCAACAAAGGGTCTTGTTCCAAGACCAGGGTGACAGTCCATCTTGGGACCTAGACTCGCTATTAGACAAGTGCAGGACCTAAGCTTGATGGATCCTAAAGTTTAAATGTCCCAGGAAAGTTTCCTTTAAAGGTGTTGAATGCTCTAATGGCTCAAAATTGTTAACTGATTAGCACGAATGTATATTGATTAAGGTGGAATTACCATCAGATACTTGTCTAAGAATTTCATCCAAATGCACAAGAAAATATGACTTGCCCAAACTCCACTTTCAACATGTAAAATCCCGTCTACAGAATCTTTAATCCAACTCCTCGACTAAAAACTTTGAGTTTAGAGAGTCGAGTGGAAAGTGTCAAGCCACTCGACAGAAAGAAATTTAAAGAAGAAAATGGAGAATTATGCCTAAGCTATTTCGAAGTTGGGAAACTATTCACGTGGTAGTAATTTATTTGTTAAGAAGTATTGTGTGAATAGGATACGAGTCTATTTATTTAGGAAGTATAACTGTTAGAAGGTATTATTTTAGTAAGATTGTGTCAGTTTATGTGGGTAGTAAAAATATTATCTCGAAGTTGGTAAATCATTCACATATGGTAGTAAATGCTGCGAGCACGACTCACTGTTTATGAATAGGAAAACCTGATCTTTCTTGTAGTTTTATCCAAATTATCTGTTATGTTCAAATACTCTTCGTCAGTGTTCTAAAAATCGGC
This sequence comes from Berberis thunbergii, assembly GCA_003290165.1. Taxonomy (NCBI): domain Eukaryota; kingdom Viridiplantae; phylum Streptophyta; class Magnoliopsida; order Ranunculales; family Berberidaceae; genus Berberis; species Berberis thunbergii. The sequence goes on from QNQO01005355.1 coordinate 42,007, forward strand.
CTGGGCGGCCGCCTAGGCGCTAGAAGGTGGAAAACCGCCCAGATTAATGGCTAGGCGGGCAGTCTGGGCGGTTCTAGGCTGGTCTGGGCGGGATCTAGGCGGCCTAGGCGGTCTAGTCGGCCTAGGCGGCTTAGGCGCGGTCTAGGCGGCCTAGGCGGAGTCTAGGCGGTCTGGGCGATTTTTTTATTTTTTATTTTTATTTTTTAATAAGGCTGATTGTGTTCTTATTTTATTTTTCTTTCCTATTTTTTAGAAATAAATTATTTAATTATTTTTTATTCAGTATATGTCTAAATATAGCAAAGGATGATTACTTAAATGGAATTCTCAAAGGATCTGCCGGTACCAATTTTACTAATGTAGATTTTATCAAAAATAACTGAGGTTATTCATGCAATTTGAAGAAAAATAAAAATTACACAAATTCAAATTTATATAAGGTACCCATCATGACCAACTTTAGTCATTTGAGTTTTAATAAATTTTGTTCACAATTGTTAATTTTTCATTTTTTTAAATTTTGCATATGTATATTGGCATTAAATTGGATGTAATTGATAAGGTATTATGCTTAACTTTTACAAATTATTAAAGTTATAATACAAAACCTAAGACCGCCTAGGCGCTAGGCACCTGCTCGCCGCCCGCCCAGCGCCTAGCGATTTTTAGAACACTGCTCTTCGTGATCTCGCTGGTTCTCAAATTCAATGGTAGAGAAGAGTTAAAACACAGATTCCAACAAGAAAACCTTCCTCCTACAGCCAGAACCTCTGTTCTTTGCATAATGTTATCTTTGCATAATGCTAATATTCATGTATGGAGAGTCCCACATATGAAAACTTCATTGTATATGCAGGCAGTGACACATATTTTTAAACCACTGAAAAACACTCTTTGTTTGCTTGTACGAAATCACATAGAAGGACAACACGAGATTTGGATTGCTGTTCCTGTTTTTACTTATCATATCACATCAGTTGAGAGAATGGGGATAAACATTTTACTAGAGTTCCCTTTGAAACTTCTTCTATGGTAAAGCTCAAGTACATTTTGGCTTAGGCTTGGTTAGACAATAAAGTTCTGTTCTTATAAGTCCTATACCAAAATTCCACAGAAAAAAAAAGAAAATCAATAACAGATGTCCTTGAGAACTTACTGTTAAAGTGGTTCGCTTCATATTCTCTAGTGACTGTGAAAGTTCCTCTTGTTTTGCTGTTGTTGCATTCAGTGCCTGTGAAAGTCAAATGGAGATTAGATAGAGAAGCCAAACCCTCACCACTAGCTATCGATATGTCTGTCCAGTGTAGACCATGAAAAAGAATAATTCCTTACTTTCCTTGTCTTCTGTAAGTCATACTCTATGGATCTAATCCGATTCAATGATTCAAGTATCATGACATCTTTCTCTGGTGGAATTCTCAGGGGCTTATTTGTCAGTTCTGTTACCAGTGCTTCTAATTTTTTCACCCTCAACAGGCATGGATGAGCAGAGCCCTCTTCAACAGCATTTGTGCTCTGATTTTTACAATCAAGATCTGCTAAATCGGCATATCTTGGGCTTTCCGCATGCACTGGAACTATTCTTCGTAATCCATGAAGTATGAAGTTTATAATTGCAACTAGTTTCAAAAAATGGGGGCAACTGATTTTCTAATATGAGTACTAAGCTGCTGCCACGACCTTCTTTGGACTACAGTCCCTGCTAAATCATCTGATACAAATATCAAATTCATCAGTAAAGTGAGATTATGAAACTGTAGCAAACACAGTAATAAATAAGCACTTCAAAAGAGCATGAAGTGGATATAGTACTATCTATGAATCTTACGATGTGTGGGGATAACTTGTAGGGATCATGGGATAATAATCTCGTTATGGGAATTTTGCTAAGCAAGACGAACCCAAACTTCAGTATTTTCATGAGGATTGCAATCACGAGGAACACCCTCACGAGGGATAATCTAATTAAAAAGAGGCAGGCAGGTCGGTGATAAGTAGGGCTGTAAAGGGACAGGCCGATCCGATCCAAATTCTTATTTAATAGTACAAATTGACATCTGAATAAATTAAGTTGTGCTCCAATGCGCATACAATCAAAATCCGATGCGAACTCACTTAAATTTGCAATTTTTTAAATAAAAAATCTAAATAAAATCAAATAAATACATAATTATATTATGATTTGTTTATAGTTAGGTTCTAAAATGACAAAAAACACTCATCTTTAATATCAATAAGCATAACTTATACAGTTTGAGCCAAACTAATATATAATTTGGACTCTTATTGGATTATATACAAAATACGTATCCAATCTGATAAGCAATTTGGATCAGTTTTTACATCCGCATACGCTCCGAATACGAAAACTTGTATCCAAATCAAATCATATCGGACGTACGAATTGGATTTCAAATAAAGTCCGCTCAGTTGACATCAATAATGATCAGCGTGCGATGTGAATCTCGGCAATGTATTAATTTACCATCTGTTGAATAGTTGCGTAATTTAACAAGTGTGGGAAGCTTTCCGAGGTGAATTTAGAGTACTTAAAACAGTTGCAGGAAGCTTTGACCCTTTTGAGTGTTGAATATGGGAGTGGAAAGAGGTATATATGACTGGTTGGCAGTCTGGCTACGGGGAAGAGTCCCGGATAGTGTGGAAGGAGAGAAACACCAGAATTTTCTAGCACAACCACTACAAGACAAGTAAACAACTTATATTCCAAGTAATATGTTTGCTGTGGATGTGCTGCTATGAGAAACTCTAAAATCGAGCAACATATGATCGAATGAGAGCATTTTTTTTTTCATTTGAATGTACTCTAGTTTTTCGTTTGCTTTGGCAGTATCTCTCTCATTGTGAGCATCTCCCTAACCCATCTATTTTTGCTGAAGAACTGGGTTGTGGGCTCAGATACATATTTGGGGGTTGAATATAAATCTAGAGTAATGTGAGTTGGTCTCAGATACATATTTGAGGGTCGAATACAAATGTAGAGTTATGTGAGTCATTGAGCCTATGGAGCACCGCCTCGCCATGTGGAAGACTAAATCCTTGTCCAAAGAGGCTGTGGTTTCCTGATCCAATCTGCTCTTGCAAGTATTCCATTTTTCTACTATCTGGCTTCTGTGGCTTCGGGAATGGAAAGACAATGCCGGACTTCCTTTGGAAATTCCTAGCCCAACAAAGGAATTTCCACAATCTCATGGGATAAGGTGTGCTGGCGAAGAGAGAAAAAAGGGGACCGGGAATTCGAAGGATTGCAGAGTTCAACAACGCATTGATGTTAATGAAAAAAAATCCCTTTGGAGAGCAGTAATAGTTGATCAATATGGAAAGGCCATGGTCCATTAGCTTAGTAGAACCAAATCTGTGCCTTTTGGATGTGGTGTGTGGAAACGAATTCGTGCAGTCAGCAACTCCTTCATGTATTATACTGCAATTGGGATTGGGTCAGGTGCTGAAACTAAGTTTTGGTGGTATAAACAGTGCAATGGCCTTATTCTCAAAGATACTTTCACAGATTTGTTTCAGATGTGCAGCAATAAGAATGGGTGGGTGGCAGGGATTCCTCATCTCCATCTCAAGGGTGGAAATTCTTGGCACTTTAGCGAGTGGGAAATTGAGTCTATGGGATCTTCTGCATATGCTGCATCACAATTCTTTGAAGGATGGACATGACATCTTGCTTTCGGATGGTAAAAGTGCTTTCTCGGTTAGCAGATTCTTCAAAATCCTTAATCATCAGTCCACACTCACAGTAAACTTCGGGAACCAGTTCATTGTAGATGTATCATAAGCATTTGGCCTTCACATTGCCTATATAGAATCAAATTATATGCTGGCTCAAGGTAAGATCTTAACAGTAGACAATCTCAAGGAGAGGGGACTTAGACCCAAATAAGTGTCTTGTATGAAGAGTGAGAAGAATCAGTTGATCATTGGATGTAAATACGCACAAGCCTTTTGAGTATGTAATCTTGCTTAGATTCGGTCACAAAGAAGATTAGGAGATCCATTCAGTAGTGGCTGGTCTGTGGAAACACAACAATCTTTTGAGGGTGATGTAAATAGACCGTGGAAGCAAGAATCAATTGAACGCCAAGAGACAAAAATCTCTACAAGAACTCAAAAGATATACAGGCCTAACTTTTATTACTCGATATTAAACTTACTTTCATTTTACAATATAGTCCACTACAAAAATGAGACTTCAAAAATTCCAGGACTTGAGAGCAAAACAAAGGCCGGGAAGATTCAACTGTCCAACAAAAAGAGATGCAGCAATGCTGAAGATGCAATTGTCTCACTTGCAAATAGATCTGGGTGGAGAAGGGTAATGACATTGATCCTCTTACTTATATAGGCTTTTAAGATGCCAAAATAGAAATGATCACCCCTTAAAACGTCCCAACTCATATGTACAGTTTTTTAGAGACCTCCTATAATGCCATAAAACACAAATTCGCCAAAATATCCAACATACCATATCATATACATATCCGTATCCAGCTCCAGCACCGGTACAACCAAGATCAAGGAATCACAAAATCTTTGGAAAACTTGTCGTATCTGTGTCCTATCGAACACTTAACCGACAACTGTCGAGCACTTCGTCAACGTGTCGATAGGTGTCACACATGTTCAATGTGTCAGACATGCCTTCGATACACCCGAACTCGGTCAAGACAGACAAAACTTGACAACCAACTTTATTTTATTTTTACTTTTCAGGTGGGTACAAATTACCACCTATTTTGAAAATTCATCTAAAGTGAAAAACTTATTCAATTGCTCCTTTTACTTCTCTTATTGGCTTCTTCTCTCCTCTACTTTTTCTCTACTTTTTTTCTTGCAAAAATACAACACTTTTGTACATCGTCTCTACTTCTTTTTCTTTTTCATGCCAATTTTTTTTCTTTTTTAATACTTGCAACAAAGACATTGCAATAGAGAAAAAGGTTGTTTGTGCTTCATTTCATCTTTATACTTTTTTTATTATTTAAAATTTAAAATTCTTCCTTTGTTGCATTATTGATTATATTCATATAACTTGTTAAAGAAAACATATGACTTGTGGCATTGTCACCGAGTCCTACTTTGTGAAAAATTGTTGAGTCGGTGTGTCATGTTCATGTCCCACACGACACACATGTAAGTGTCCATGCATCCAAGATACAATAAGGGCATATCTCACATTCACGGGCCAAACATGTTTTTTAAGGATGCATATATTTATAAGTTGTGATTGCTTTTATGGTGTTTAATATACCAATGAAATGGTGATTATATGACTTTGGTGTTTAAGATATTGTAATTCATGAATAAATAACAATGCAACTTTGTGCAAATTATCTTCCAAATCTTTGTTGCACCCTTCATCAAGAATATGCAATAAACCAAGGGAGCCTCTAACCTCCTCCACGACTCCACAGTTTCAATAATGCATGACTTTTACCTTGTACGAATTATCTTCCAAAACTATACTCTTCTCTTCATCAAGAATATGAAACAAACCAATGGAGCCAATCAATCAATTCAATTTCTCATTCCAAATCCAACTAGGAGAGTAAAAATTAAATAACAAATCATCCTCACCCATGTGTTCATCAAAATATGGTGGAAAACTATCATTGATGAATCACATCATATCATTGCCTTTTCAACAAGATAAATCAACTCCTTATTGTCAACAATACCAAAAACTCCATTTGATGGATGCACTTCGAACATACTCAATGCATCCACATATGGATGTCAATGTGATCAATTATGCATAGGCGCCTAGTTAGCCTAGGTGTCACCTAGCATCCTAAACAATTTGTAGGAATTTTTCGAAGCTTCTAAATACACCATTTCAAGTTAATTTAAAAAAAAAGTTAACTAAAATCATGTTAAAGCATCAATATCAGAAACATGTAAAAAATAATTAAAAAATGCAGTCACCTGGGACCAAGGATGCACGGACTCGGGTACGCGCGTCGTATCGGATACGGATACGACACGGCGACTCGGCAATTTTCAAAAAACTAGGATTCGGGGACTCGGCGACACGTCAATCAAATCTTATTTATATTTTTATATTTATTAAAAAATTATGAACATAATGTCATAAAATAACTCAAAAACAATAAAAAGATGCATTAAAGATTGATAGTTCTATACATAACTCAAAAAAATCAACTTTAAATCCCAAAAAATGGAACGTCAACAAAAAAACAAAAATACATAGATTTCATTTCACTAATCTATGTCTTGATCATCGATCGTCCTCGACACACTAACAAAAGTTGACATTTTTCTACAAAATTCTCAAAAATATTAACCAAAATGCACCGACATACTAACAAGTTATCAATGCTAAATTAACCAGATTGAAGATATCCCAGACACCATACACCAAAAGTTGACATTTTTCTACAAAATTCACAAAACCCACAACAATTGAGTCTCCCCCAGACCACTTTACACTAGTTCAGTATCTAAAATTGCATAAATCTATGGAACAAAGTAAAGGGTAGAAAGAAAACAAAGTATAGAAGAGTACCCCATGAGATTAACCCGTAAGTGGATGCTTAATACAATGAAGAGCTCATACATCTGGCCGAGATCTGCAGCGTTACCATGAGAGTAGAGAAGGGTAGAAGTGGCCATGGGGTTTGGAACATAGATGACGAACCTGGTCCTCGGTTCCTCGCCTGAGTCGTCCCCGTCCGCCTCCTTCCTCGGTTTCTCGCCTCCTCGCCTCGCCTCTTATGGTTCCTCGCCTCCTCGCCTTCCCTCCTCAGTCCTCTAGTTCCTCGCCTCGGTTCCTTCCTTGCCTCGTCGCCTCCTCGCTCTCTGTCTGTTTGAACTTTGAAAACACAGATGCAAAACGAAATCGAGATTTAGGTTTATATTGGGGTTTTTTATCCTGACCGTCAGATCGTATCGAGATCTAAAAAAAAAAAAAAATTTAGCAAACGAATCCGGACCGTGTCCGGACCGTATCCTGACCAGGTCAAGTTGACCGACACGTTGACCACGTGTCGAGTGCGTATCCGACGCGAATCGCACGCGTATCCGTATCCGACTCGCGTTTTCATGTATTCGGCAGGGTTTTTTCCGCGAATCCGTGCTTCCTAGCCTGGGACTACCCGAGACTACAACATTTTTAGGCGCCACCTGGGTTAGGCCAGATGGTGAGGTCATGAAACGCCCGCCTAGGCATTGCTTGGGACTAATAGGGGGGTGGATGCACCATCCACAAGAATGTTGTTGCATCTCATATAAATCTCCCAATTTTGTAGATGCACATCAACAATAAAAACATGACTAATTGTTACTACTATTAATCAATTATTGCACAACCTCAATAGTTTATTTTCGAAGTAAGGCATCTAAGAAGTTTACCTTTGTTTGCAACTATTTATTGTTATGGGAAAATTTTAGGAAGTCAATTTCCCAAAAATGTCATTATCAATAAATTGTGTTGTATTGCCTTTTTTTGGCAATAGACAAGCAATGCAACATCTTGCAACCCACTTCCTATAAATACAACCTAATGAAAGATTCACCACAAGAACTTTAGGAGTTGAGTTGGACTTAAGTGGAACAAATAGCCATGAATTGCAATTTGATTCCATCACATGATGTGTACTGAATGTATCACCAATAAATGCGACAAAGACTGAGCAATCAAATACCAAATGGGATTTACAACTTTCCAAACAACCAATTGACAACCCTAAAACACTTCTTTAAACTAACTTAAATTCACTAATTATACCTACCAAAATAAATAATTACAACCACATGGTTTGCTAGTAGGCGCTAACACCGGTACTCTACTAAAAGGCTACTCCTTGAGCTTAGAGGTCTGACCACTTTCCCTAAAAAGTAAAGTGGCAACATCAACGCAAGATGCACAACTATGATGCTTCATAGCGAAATTTTCCACCACCATCAACAAGATTAATTTTTTTCCTTTTGATCGATCAAAGGAGCAATAGGTGGGTTCCCCGCACCCAAAACACTTAGAAGATGCAAAGAACGTGCTCTGCTTTGGGCTGAAGGAGGAGTCGGTAGTATAACAACAAAGAGTAGAAAGCAAAGGTTGCTTTGACTATTTTGCATCATTAATGTCTAGCCATTATATGAATCTCAATGAATGTAAACCTTGACCTTCTTCTTGATAGATTATTTTCTATAGCCCCCATCAGATAGATACTGGTTCAACATATGTGCCAATTTATTAAGTTGTAGGCGATTGTACAGGAGAAGGAACACTCGGTATACTTATTAACAGAGGACAACCTGATTTCTAACCGAGTATATGCGGAAAAAAACAACAACTCTACCATAGGATTTAAGGACACACACATCTCTCAGAATTTGTTTCATCTTGTCCCAATTTGATACATGTTTCCCTTTCAGATTTCTTTGGTTCACGTATCCCATGGCTGAATCTGAAACCGACCATACATTTTTCTCCTTCCCAGTTTTTACAAGTTACAATATCTTCAATTAAATTCAACCAAATAAAAGCATCAACGTCCATGGCCTCATCAAATTCGCTAACATTCATGTTAACGACATGGCTATGCTGATTAGGTAAATCAAACATATCACACCTAGTCTTAATCTCAAAATCATCATTATTATCAAGAGGAGGACCATATATTATATATTAGACATTGACTTAACACCATTTTTTGTTATCCAAAATAAACTAATTTTGGCGGTTTTGTCAACGGTGTGAAGGCACCGTGTGATACGATTACAACCTCAATCAATTTTGGCGATCCTGAACCACTGCAATCATCCTAGCGAACTTCAAATGAAGACATAACATATGCATTGTTTCCTTAAGAGAGAGGTTTCCAGGGCTAATCAGTATAAAATAAATTCGAGGCAAACTTATATTAGTGGTAATAAAAAATAAAATAAAAAAAACCTAATTCTTCACGTGAGCAAAGATCAAAACTTCCTTTTCATTTTTTGGAAAATTTTCAAACCTATCCTAATCCATTCAGGGGGAAAACGCCATCAAATTGGTATGTTAATTAAAACGGGAATGAATGGATAGATTTAGAGGTTGGAACCCTCAAAATGTTCGAAGAGCATACATGGTTATTAAATAGGCTCACGGTGTGTGCACTGGAAGAGTTTGAGGTTGCGTTTTATCTCACCATCTTGCACTGTGTACAACATGCAACTTGCTTCCTAAGGAATAAATGAGAAAATAGTGAAGAAACAAAGCAACCACTTGTACTGAGCAAAGTGCATCATATTATTTTCTTGTGGATTCCCACAAGGAAACTGTGAGGCCCCTACCGTCCACATTGGAAAGTCAACCAGTTGTTCCAAATTTGCTACAACACCCGCTCAACCGTTATCATGGTTTCCACCAATTGACATTGCACCCATGACAAAGCTTAACCGTGAAGTCACATGTACCAAAATGTGAAACTTCCCACATTTATCATTTTTCTGATTTTTGTGAAAGATCCTCAACCATTGGTGTGAGCTATTACTTAATGTTCATAACAGGTACATGTTGATCCAATTGGGAGACATTCTTAGAGTTCGAGTGCATATGTAATTCTACTTAGGTTTTGTCCCAGTTGTTGAATCTTTGTAGACTTTGGTTATTATCGTTATTGTTGTAGTTTGGCAAGTAATGACAAAGGAAAGGTTGACAAACATATTTTCTGCTAGGTTGTCCATCCTCTGAGTTCAAAGACGAGCATTCTCAATCTTTTTGCATTTTCATCTATGAGTTCGAGGAAAAGCTCTCTCTAGCCAACAAGTTTATAGGAATTATGCTTCGTGACGCATGTGAATTATGTGTACAGGGAGATTCTTTCAAGGATACTCTTAATATTATGATTCTTAATTAAGATTAGCTTAGTGATATGGATATTGATTTGGAGCTAATGCAAAAACAATAATAAAAAAGAAGACTCAATCAAGATTTTTTTTTCAATCCTTCCGCTATATTTTTAGAACAAAGATTATTCTAATAAACAACCCTCTTGACGCTCCAATCTTTGCTATCTACAAAGATAACAATTCTCTCTTGAGAACAAACTCTCGAGGCTTCAACCTTTGCTACTTATTAACTAACAAAGACTACAATACTCTCTAGAGAACAAACTCTTTTAGATGTTGCTTAAGAAGCTCTCTTTAAGATCAAACTCTTAAGGCTCTCTCTCAAGAGCCACCCTCTTCAGAGCCTAATTGAACAAGCTATAAATCTACATCTCTCTAGCCTGGAACTCCTAGATTTCTTGGATAACTTGAACCTACATACAAAGACACTATACAAGTCCAAACCAAACAAGAAAAACCTACTCCTAACATGAAGTATTTTCTCATTACTTTTCTTGTCCCCCAAGGAAAAATTTCTTATTTTAATCATACAAGGAAAGCTTACTCCTAATAAGAAGAATTTCCATATTACTTTTTTTTTGTCCTGCAAGGAGGACTTTCCCGTTTCAACAAAACAAAGAAACTAATGGGAAAGTGTTTCCATGTCCCTTTCCTTGTCCAGGAAAGCTTTCCTATTTCAAAAAGAAAACATAATTAGAAACCTTCTAGAATTCTTGAATAACTTTTCCGTCCTAATGATCAAGGAAACTCTTTTCCAACAAGGAAATTTTTCTTTTTCTAATTGACTAAGGAAATCTTATCCAAATAGGAAAATTTCCTTAATCACTAAGCTCCTAGAGGAAGATACTCCTGTATCACATGTCTGCCCAAGACTCTAACTCTTAATGTTATAAATAATGTTCTAAAAATCGCCAGGGAGTAGGCGGGGCAATGAGTAGAGGACTAGCGTCCAGAGGCCTGGGTGAGGGATTAGGCGGTCTTTTTATGTATTATAAATTATAATTTATAAAAGTTAAGCATAATAACATGTAAATTACTTTCAATTCAATTCCAAGATACATATGCAAAATGTATTAAAAAATAAAGTCTCAATTTTTAAAAAAATTTCAAAGTGGAAATAAAAAAAAATTCAAAACCCGATGAGGCGGCTGCCTATTTGGATTTTAGAACAATGGTTATAAATAATGACAATCTCGATGTAATTAGAAAAGTTGAGTTGTTTAGTGTTATATTTTAGAATAATTAATTTCCATGTTTTAGAGTTTCACATAAGAAATTGTGTATAATAAGTTCTAGCTAGCCCTTTCCGCTTTTCGATTCTTGATTAACTGCTTCCTCAAATAAGTTTTTATTACCTTCTTGATTTCTTCAAGTTAGAGAAAGCAAAACTTCCTTTGTTACATGTTTTGAATTGGTTCTTCATCTGGACTCCAATAAAATTGCTCAAATATTTTGCCACTTAGGAGAATTTCAGCTGAAGCTTTTGACTATTTGAGGACGGGTTTGACTTCTAAAACATAGAACGGTATCAAATTTTTTAAATCACCAAAGCAATACATTGTATTGTATATATGTCTGAAAAACAAAAAAGTGGAGTCAGTGACCTCAAATGGCCTCCACAAAAAGTATACATCACGTGTGTATGCACTATAAATCCCAGTTAAACATGCATGATGAGAATTGCATCTCTGAACCTATTCTAGTTACAAGTCCATAGCCACTGAGTGATTTAGGATCAGTTTACATCTTTTTAACTGGCTTTTAAATGTGTTTGAAAATCTTATTGTTTCTCTCTCTCTCTCCAAATAACCAAACAATGGCATGAATGATTCGGTTCCAGATCCTCTTCCCAAAGAGAAAGGTTGGTGGGAGGATGGGATAGTGAATACCAATATTCCACCAAATCAAGGAAGGAGCAAATAAAGCTTGAACATGAAAATTCAAAGAGACACCCAACGATGATTAACCAAGGAACAAGAAAGCAGAAGGTGATCAATTTATTCTTCAGCTTGACCATAGAGCACAAAATGATTAGGAAGATGAAGGGTTGTTGATGTTATCTAGAGTGAGAATTCTACCATGGAGCATAGTCCAAAGAAGAAATGTAGTTCTAGGGGGGGATATCTTTCATCCAAATGAAGGAGAGCAACTTACTGATTCTCTCCAGAGAATCCTATGAAGATGGAAGTAAAGATGCGGCCAAATTCTTGTACCAATCCTTCAGAGAGAATCAGAGTCCATCCCATTCCAATACCACTTGTCCAACTTCAGATCCAAAGAAATAATTGTCCAATCATTGAGATTTCTTCTTAGTTGAATATTTCAACTATTAGAACTGTCGACCCAGAAATCCTTGATTTTACCATCCTTGTTCCTTGCAGCATTGAAGATGGCCGAAAGGGTATAAGGTGCATTTTCACCAATATACTGATGATCCCATGAACAAATTCTTTTCCCATTACGAACCTAAAAAGAGATGTTATTTTAAACAACAGAGTTCTGCTTCATATTCCCCTTCCATAAAGAGCAATCAGCAAGAAAAATTAGTTGGACATTTAGTAAACCAATCCAACTGAGAGACCCCATATTTGTCGGCTATCACTTGTCCCCAAAGGGAATTAGTTTCATTTGCAAATCCATTTTAGAAAATCTTTGTTGCCCTGATTCTCCAAATCCATTTAGGTTGGCAAACTTTCTTCCAGTTGAGCAGGTGATACTTTCTAGAAGAACAGGATTCTCAACCATTTCTCAATTCTGTCAGACAAGCAGAAATTATGCATGGGGACATCATGTGGGGGATATAAAAATGGTACTCTTAATAAGAGTAGCTCTGCCTGCCTTGGAAATGTACTTTTTCCATGTGCCCATTTTCAATTCTCTCCATAGTCTCATCCCATACTCCTATGTTTCCAAGTTGGGATAAAAAAGGGAGACTGAGATAAGAATAAGGGAAACACCTTTTTGCACCCAAAAGAGCCTAGCTCGACTCGGTTCTGTTCAAGCAATTTTATACGTTTATTTGCACACCCTTTCTGATGTTTAACACTATAATATATTTAATCGATTAATCATGTGACTTCATCAATTTCCTAATCACCCGGCTATTGATGCACCGACCCAATTCCCTGACTTTGGGTAGAGTGACTTAATAATTAATCCATACAAAGACTGTCGGGATATTTCAACATGACTTTGTAAGAGTGTTGTTACTCAAACCTAAGAACTTCACATCTTTAAGAACAATCCAATTCAATTCCCCAATCAACTGTGTTGGATCAAATTCTTTTATTGGGAAAGTTCCCTTAAAGGTGGGTCACTGATCCAATTCTCATGCGGAAGTATATGTGGACAGACCTACACCTTGACTGAAGGCATCTGAAGAAGCTCTCAGTAATTAGAAGGTGTGCTTGGGCAGACAATCACTTGCCGCAATGGTACTTTGAGGCAATGTTCTATCTTCACAAGCCATCTTTTCCTTTCCAAACTACTTAACAAATTATGATTATGTAGTAGTAAAAATACCAAGCCCCAAAGCAACTTCAAGAAGCATACCAATTCCCTGTTGAGAGCATGAAATTTATTTCTATCAGATCAGTTCCACAAAAAACGATTCACAATCTATTCCATTTATTTAGCATCGACCCCAAGAGGGACATTAATAAATGGAATGCTCTTTAAGGCACTTTTGAGCTTGTTTTTTCATAATGGAGTCTCCAAAACTAGGTGGAAGCCCCAAATGTCTAGTAGAGACTGATCCATACAAACATTACACAAACTTCCCGCCTTAGACCCCAAATATACATCTCTGACTTCAAATATTGTGCTAAAAATTCATCCCAAGATCCAACACCACTTCCAATGCACTAAGAATAACCTAGAGTTCCTTGCACATTCCAAGCTATGTATGATAAATAAAAAAAGGTGTGCTAGCTAAAAATGGAAGACGGGCTACCTAAGGAGAATCCCGAGCTACTATAGACAGAAATAAGAGGATTATCTTAGGTTTTCCGCATTATATGGCTAAGAGCCTCACGCAACCATAATCAAAAGATATTGTGACACTCCAACCCCAAGGACAGGTGGTGTGCTAAACAGGTGCCTACCCAAGATTGTCCCATATCATTTAGGCACTCATCTAATAATAAAGCAGCCTTACACATTCCTCAATTCTTCTCTAACCTCTCACCCATTTCAACTCAAAACAATTCACCAACCTCACACCTTGCATTAGTTAACTAACCGCTTCATGCTTACATCCCCTCTTCAAACCTTTATATTTCATTTTTTATTTATTATTTTCTTTATTAAATCAGTTAGATTTCTAATTCGTGTGTTTAGGCTAAGGATGAAGCTATGAGCTGAGTAACTTTCTAGGATAAGTTGGAACTGTTCTAGATCTGATTTTAATGGTAAACTGGGTATTTCTTTTGTGATAAAGTATTTTGTTTAACTTTTATATTCTATATTTATGGTTGATTGTTAGTGAAGTATTTATTTGGATTTGGATGCATAATGCTATTACGAATTACTTTAATTATGTGTGTTTAGTAAATTTTTTGACATGCAAGGCTTAGGGATTAAAAATTTGAAAATAACGAGTTTAATATATTTCATAAACAATTACATGTGTGACTATAGTTATATCTTCTAATTGGTAATGACATGTGCCAGTGGGTTTAATTTTTCTTGTAGTTGAACAACATAATTAAATTAAGCATGTTATAAGGATTATGGTGGATTTCCTTGATTTGACATGTTTTTCTCTTAGTTTTGCATAATTTTAATTTCTTTTGTTCCATTTTAGATCAAGAAATAAAAAAAGACTAAAAAGTCATTGGTTGCTTAGGTTTAAGTAAAATACTAAAATTAGTTTTGAAAATTTGCGTACACCTTATGACAAAGATTCGTTTGCGTACACCTTATGACAAAGATTCGTTTGCGTACACCTTATGACAAAGATTCGTGCACTTGCGAATAGCACATTAAAATTTACATCAATAACAAAGGAACCAAATTTTGGTCACATATCACTTAAGTAAAATTTTGGATTCCTGATTATAAATGTCCATGTATTATTCCAAATACGAATGGTTTAATGCATGAACACCTAATATTGGAGATAGGCTCTTGGTTATTGTAAAAGTGTTGGGACATGCACCATCAAATCTCAATGTTTAACAGGTGGTGAGGACATTGGGAGACGTAGACATTCTTAAATGAAGAACCTTGATGTAAAGAGATGACACGAGAAATGTATTCACTTACGTTTCTCTCAACACTTCATGCATAATCTTCAGAAAACTGATAGAATAGCCGGACTCTCCTAAAGGACGGTTTCTACTACTTTAATTTTCAAAGAGAAGAAAAATGTAGAAAAATAGAAGGAAGACTAAACGAAGCGTAACCATAAAACTCCAATACCAAGATGGAAATCAGATGTAGGACTTAAAGAAGAGACAAAATAAGAAACAAGAACAAGACAAATGAGTATTCACATCTATTGTGTTTTAATCACGTTCCCTTCTTTTGTATGTTTCTATGAGTAAAAGATTTCATGTACCTCCTAATATTGGATCAACACACCACATGTTAAACAACATTAAAAGAAACTTCAATTTTTTATTTTATTGATGGGAGTGAGATGTGTCATCTTTTTTTGTGCTTTAAAGGAATTACTTGGAAGGAAATTAAGAGATGCTTTGGAATCAAGGGGATGATTTCCACATGACTTTTCACGATGAAGGACATCCTAGCTTTACAGCAAGCTTTTCATGGAGCTTAGCATTTTCTTTTGAGTATTAGGGTTCACACAGGAGCTCATCTTGTAACTACATTATCCTTTATCCCTTTTTATTTTTTATTTCTTACATATCTACTTTTTTTCGTGTATATCTCCATTATAGTTTTAAAAGATTTAAATGTAAAAACATAGATGTTGATCATGCACCTGTCATTTCAACATCTTCAACTCTTCTGACAACATTAGCAGGTTCTGTCATTTCAACATCTTCAACTCTACTGACATCATTAACAGGTTCAACCACACTGCGAACTGTTGCAGAATCCACTATTCTTTCCTGAAAGAGAATGATTTCCATGCTTAGACTTGAATGCACTCATCAAGAAAGAATACAAGATTAACAATTTCACTAGACGGTTACATCAATCATCTAACAGTCTATCACTAATTTAACCAGGAAAGATGAGAAAAAGAAAAATCTCATGATCCCACAAAGCACTTGGTTCTTTTAATCTATAAAGAAATGGCTAACATTTTTTTATTTAACATTTCCTGACTGAATAAGGAACAATATTGTGGAAGGTAGTATCTTTATTTTCCTTCCTTCAATCAAAGCTCGCAACTTAGGCTGCATTTTGTAGCACAAACAAAGACAGAAACACACTTCTGTGAATAAGATTTTTTTTCTTGAGGCAATTTTCCTTGAAAGTCTCTTCTATGGAATTGTGAGATTCTACTGTTTGGTTGTCACTTCTTATTTTCTTCAAAAAAAAGTTTCCAGTGTTTGGTTACACACAATTTCTATACAAATAACTCTTTAATTTTTTGAGAGAATGCTAAAGAATTATTCAACAAACCCAATAGTCTATACAAGTCCGAAGCGCACCAAAACCCAGATACAATAATGAGAACTTAATGGGGCCCTCATGAAATGCTCCTGAGTCACAATTAAGTCTTCATTAAATATAAGGGTTATTTTGATTTCGGGGTCTATTTGGTTTATCATAATTGACTTAGGGTCTATTTTGAAAATTATTTTAGTCTGGGGTACAGAATAACATAGTCAACCCAGTTGGCTATCAATCAAAGATTTTTTAATGTCTAGTTAGCTATCAAAATTTTTTTTATGTCATATTTTAATGTCACAACACTGCTCTAGATAAAACCAAAGGTCCAAATTAAAAAAAACAATCTCGATGAGATCTTAATGGACCCAGAGAACATCAATATGAATTCACATTTCAAAGTAAAACTAACGTTGAGGATTAAAATAACGAAACCACAATTTTTCTTCTCCAATCTTCCATCCCACCCGCCCCAACCACCTCCAAAACCACCAATGCTCAAAACAATCTTAACCGTACAAAGTTGGAATCTTGCAGACGAAAATATCAAAATTGCCTTCATTTGATATCAAGAAATTCAGCCATGGTGGCGAAGAGGAGAAGTTGTTGGTATGATTGATATTATTATCGTTAGTTGGGATTATTATTAATATTGTTATCATTATATCCCCATAATAAATAGCTAATACATGTTTGCAACCAAAACAAATTTGTATTATAGTGTACCTCACGACTAGACATTTTGCTTACCAAAATACCCTTTACCACTTGAGATACAAACATGCATCTAAAGACTAATGGTGAAAATCATGAACAGTTTGAAATGCAACATCTCGAGACCATCTAGTGGATAAAAATCACATAAAAAACCTTGAGATAAAAAATCAATGGTAAAATATATTAAAAAATTATATACATATCTTAATGAAATCCGATGGTTAGAAAATACAATTCTTTCATCTTATTCCATGAATCACCACCCCACCCCTAATCAATCCAAAACCACAATCACCACATCCACTTTCAACACCGTCACCACCACCAACAAAGACTCTTTCTAAGGGAGAAATCCCTTAACAAAAAGTGGGTCAATCACCTAAGTTCAATACCACTATCATCATTTAAGCCTCTTCACCTCTCGTCTATCAAGTATCCCCAAAGAAACTCTACTTATCTAGACTTGAATCCACTTCCACGGCTATTGTGCCGCTATATTCGTCAACTGCTTCAACAAACCCTCATCGCAGTGCCAATTTCCCTAAAAGCTCCATATGAAACCCACAAGTTCGGTATTAGCTAAATCGATAGTGGTGCTTAGTGAAATGAATCAACAGATAGGAGGGGGTAGGAGAGTCTGTGGTACTTGGCTAACTAAATTACAGAGGATTGGGAGAAAAATGATGGTCGGAGGTGTTTGGTGAATTGAATCAATAGATGTGGTTGGTGATGCTTGCAAATTGAATTGACTGAGGAAGAGAAGGAGGTGGTTGACGAATTAAATCGTCAGATGACGGGAGAAGGCAGGCTTCGGTGGTAGTTGGGGAAGTAAATCGAGAATGAGGAAGGGGGTGATCGCAGTGAATAAAGAGAGGGAGAGGACGAAAGGAAGGGGCCGGTGGTCGCAGTGAATAAAATGATAAAGAGGAAGGGGCCGGTCATGGACGATGGTTGCAGGGAGGGGAAGACAAGGGCGTTAGCCGTTACATGGATAGGGGTAGAAGGGGGTGGCGATGGTGGTCATCTGTGAATCGCAAAAGGAGGGAGAGGAACGGGAGGTGATGGCTATTGGTGAATTTGGATAAAGAAAAATAGAGGAAAGGGGAGGGGTGGTGATGGTGGTGGGGAAATCAATCAGAGAGAGGGAGTGAAAAGGGTGGTTGGTGGTGGATAGAAGAAGGAAGAGGGAGGGGGATGAGTTGGTTGGGGAAGATGAGGGTTTTTTTTTTATAGTGAGATTTTCCTAAAGACACTTATTATTTTGGTTGAACCCTTAAATTTTCTTCGAGATGAGTTGTTTAGTACAAGACATTTAATTTCAGCCCTTCGATCTGTCAAAGGTATTTGGTCATCAAAATATTCACATTTTTCCACATTTTGAAAACAGCTCGTGCCCTTAGAGTCAACATGCTAGGGCCGTTGGTCCTGGGGCGACTGAAATAGTGATATGTTTTGGGTGCAAACGTGTATCAGCTATTTATTATAGGGAGATAATCGCAATTAACCCTTATATTATTATTACTTTACTGTTATTATTATTGCACTTTTATTATTATTAATTTATTACTACTGCTATTATTGTCCACTCCTGTAGACGTGCATGCAGCAAGCTAACAGGGCACAAGGCCTCCACCTGTACAAGTGTGCAAGTTCATAGCCATACATATTCAGACCCCATGCCAACACAGATACAAGCACGCACATGTATGTGTACACACACAAACAAGCACATATAAGCGAACATGCACATGTAGATGAGATTGACAGTTCGTCCTGGATATTCCAACTTAGAGCAGGTAGATTCGGCAAGAAATGTATGAGAGAACTGATAGTTTCAGTACGAAAATGTATCAGGACATTTTTATGGGAGAAGTAGCATTCATCATTGAGTTGAAGAACAATGTCACTAGGAATGTTGAAGAGGCTTTTGTGGCAACCCTAAAACACCATGACCCACTTAGTGGACTGCATGCACAACACCTGACACTGAATCCTTTCATATCGATTTGCACACATTGACATTACTGTATGATGATAAGTATCACAGTAAATGTATACCACTTATCTCAACCTCTTATTGCTTCATGACTATCACAATGTACCATGCCCTAATCCTCAGACATGGTGGCCCTGAACACACACCACTTTCTATGCCAAGATACTGCAAACACCACTTAACTAGGTGTGGTGCACCCATACACATACTTAAAACAAGATAATACTCATTGCTCAAAACAAGATAATACTCATTGCTCCAAATAAGTTTATCCGAAAGGTCCTAAACTAGAACAATTGAAATCTGTAATAACTGTTTTTGGTACTCAAGATGGTGTGAGTAATCTAGAATTATTAATAGGGTTGGCAATGGGGCGGATATTCACGGATATCCGCCCCGCACCAAATGGGGCGGATTTGGTTTTGGTTTAATAGATTTTGGGGCAAACTTGAAGATCCGAATTTTATCCGTCACGAATTCAGGTCGGATAAGGATTTAGCCATATCCGTCATGCGGATATATATATATATATAATTGGTTGGGTTGGTCAAACTCAAGACAACAAAGCTTCAAGCCAATTAGGCCCAGCCCAACCTAGTGTATTACAGGACCTAACTTTTTATAGAACCATATGCTTGTGAAATTTACCTCTACAAAAATGTAAATATTTGTGTTTTTATAGATATATAAACCTTTGCATCTTGTTTTTTAGAGGATGTGGGACAAAACTAATTTTAGACTCTCACATGCTTAAGTTAACATTACCAAGTTTATCATCAAATTATTTCATTTATTTAGTATATACTAGAATGGTTATTATTGTCTTTTGTTGCCACCACTACTACTACCATAGCATAATTACCACCACCTTCGCAACCACTGCAACCACCACCCTTACAACCGCTAGCACCACCACAACATAATCACTGCCACCTTCACATCCACAACCGTTGCCATGTTGCTACACCCATCATAGCTAGCTACCTTCATAGCCATAACTACCAACACCCATAGCAAAATCAGTGCCACCTCCACATTTACCGCATACACCATATCATAACCACTTTTACAACCATAACCACCAACACATTCACACTATTCACAACCACCATGACCGTCGCCAACACCTTCATAACCATAGCTACTACTTCTGCTACTGCCAACACCTTCACAAATAACAACCAATGCCACGACCACCATAGCATAATTCTCACCACCACTGCAACCCCTAAAGTCACAACAATTTCCACCACAAACCAAAATCACAGTTCTACCACCCAAAGCCACAAGCACTACCAAACCATCACCATCATTACCACCACCACCATCATCATCACCACAATCAACAACCACCAACATACGACAACTACAACCATTGCCATCAACTCCACCAGGCACAACCATATCCACAATCACCACCATGATGCCAAAACCAGACCTACTTTCATCATCACAACCACCCCCATCACCAAGGTTCAACAAGGAATCTGCAAGCCAAATACTAAATACACAACCACCACCATAACATAATCACCGCCACCACCATACTAATGATACCACAAGGTCCACAACCACAACCATCGTCATCATTTCCACCACCCACAATTATATCCACAATCACCAACACCACTACTACAATACCAAAACCTAAATCGCTGCCATCGTGACCATCACCACCACCAATGAAATAAAGTAAGGTTTAACAAGGAATCTCCAAGCAAAGTACTAAATATACAACCACCACCATACAACAATTGCAACCATTGCCATTATCTCCACTACCCACAATCACTGGCATCGTCACCACCAACTAACGCAATAGAGTAAGGTTCAACAAGGAATTTCCAAGCCAAATATTAAATATAACCCAAATTGAGTTTCTTAGTTTCAAGTTTTTCATTCATAAATTATAGTCCCACATAACAAAAAAGTCAAGTTTCATGTTACTCAGCAAAAACCCAAATTTCATGTTACAAAAATAGTACCACATCACCTAAAAGCAGGGGCGGACCCATGATTTTAGTCAAGGGGGGCCATATAGAAAATACTTATTAGTTGATAATAGTAATTATCAATGGTAAAGCCAATTTTTTTTCAACTTGAACTAGTAACTAATAAAACAAATATAACTATCAAAAATACATTGCATATATCAAAATTGATCTAGTGCAATCCAGTTTTAAGCCAAAATAAGGTCACTATCGATAACCTTAGCTAGGAGCAAACAAACATAATAACTAGAATATATAACTAATATCATAAAATAATTAGGATAAGTATCTAGGTGAAGCTAATTTTTTTTTTTAAATTTACGAACCTAATATGATCATAATACAATTTCATAGAAAAATAGTATATATGAGACTCAAATTTTGTACGAGTTGTCCAATGGTATATATTTTCATTGAATTCTATAGTTATTATTTGAGATATTAATTTTAAATATCTTTTTGTTGGAGGTTTTATTTCACTTGTGAAAAACAATTTATGTTAATAAGTTTTTATTAAACTAAACATTTTTTAATGTTTGCAATTACTAATAAAATTGCATTGAAAATAAAATAAAAATGCACTCGAAAAGTATCGAACTCGGGCATTTTACAAAAAATAATAAACCTCCAACCACTACACTAACAAAGACTTGTTGACATTGTTGTATAAACAATCGTCATATTGTATTATACATTATATAATCGATTTTTTTTTTACTTAAGTATATATACTAAAAATATTTTAAAAGTTCTCGCCCCTTAGTAGGTCCGCCCATGCCTAAAAGGCAACCATGTTGTATGCTTACTCTTATAAAATTAGCCTATACACTATAAGTTGTTAATTCACAAATTATAGTTCCACATCACTTAAAAGCCAACCATATTGTTGCTCTTATAAAACTAATCTAGATACTTTAAGTTATTCATTCACAAAATATAGTCTTACATCACCTAAAAGCATGTTCATTCACAAATTATAGTCCCATATCACATAAAAGTTAAGTTTCGTGTTACTTAGTAAAAACCCAAATTTCATGTTACAAACATAGTCCTACACTTAAAAGTCAACTATGCTACATGTTTGCTCTTATAAAACTAGCCTAGATACTTGAAGTTTTCATACTTTGGGCTCTTAGTCAATTAAGCCTCATTGGGCTGGCAAAATGGAATGGCTTCGACTTTTGGCGGTTGTCAAAATGGTCCTTTAATTTAAACCCATCCGGAACTCTTGTGGAACGGGGAGGGGATCTCCAATCCATTAGAATGTCGTATAAACGGAGCGGGGTGGATACCCACCATCCGTGACTGGATGGGGACAAATTTTATAGAAAAAAATAAATGGCTAAATGGGGTGGATGCAGGGATCCGTCACCCCCTGTGGGCTAGGACGAATTTTACAAAATCCGCCCCAATCCACCCTTTGTCATCCCTAACTATTAAGAATCATATGATAGAAAGAACATGAAATTAGGTCATCATTTTGATAAGCAGTGTGTGGTGGTACTATACTACTATTTACTTGATGAAAAAGGGGCCAGAACAAAAATCATCTCTGGGTGTTCAAGGCTTACTTGTGTCACTAATTAACCAGCATTTACTATATTAATGTACTTGCACCACAAAGAAGATAGATAAAATAACTCACCTCTTCATAAATTGGACTTGATTGAGTATGGATAGAAATCCTTGGGGTGAATGATGAGTCATCCTCGACAACATCTGATTCCAACCTAGTCGAAGATGTTTGACAACTCAAAACCTATATAGAGAAGAAAAAACATGAAATAAATAACAACATTTTGACATAATACTCACAAGTAACAAGCTTATTAATTTGCATGCTTATGTCACCTTAGAAGCGCATAACTCGATTTGGGAACTTTTGTTTCCATCTCCATCAGAAACACTAATAGTTGTCATTGAATGTGTCACTTCTCCTGAACGAATCAACTGTAAGAAAAGAGCCATAAATGAGATGGGGACCTTTTCTTGCAAAAAAAACAAAAAACACATAGTAATCAAAATTTTATGCTGCAATCTGTGAGATAGGGTGTCCTATTTAAAGGGGGGATAAAAAAATATATAACATAAATAATTTGATGTAGCAACCTGTTAGATCATTCAACGCTCATTGCATATGCTCAATATGCAAAAGCGTACCATAGATTTTATTCTTTATTAGGAAATATGTTTCACATTTTTGTCTTTCCATGTTTTGGCAATATTTTCTTGATAGCTTTTACCTTTGTTTAATGAGTATAAGACAATAGTAATAAAGAGCAATCATTATCAACTTAGTAGGACTGGTTTGGGTTATATTTCATGCTGTATAGATGGTTAGTCCCCCCCCCCTCACCACCACCACCACCACCACCACACACACACACACATCCCTCCCTCCCTCTCTCTACCCAAGAAGGCTTCCTCTGCCTTTCTCAGTCCTCTTTGTGGCAGCTCTGGAGAGTATTTAGATCTGATTAAGGAACATGAAATCAAAGATGAGGACACTCGGGCTGTTATTCTAGCTGATTCCATTAATGTCGCATGGCTTCATACAGACTACAGCCCATTGTTGTACAGGGTGAAGTTGGACGGAAAGTATTACCTCTAGTGGAAACCTCTGCAAAGATGTATGACAGAAGGAGAGATTATGAAAAATATATAAATAACGAGCTACCTAAACCTGCCACAAGAGACAAAAGGTAGAAATGGGGCCGTGAAAATATTTACATTGAGCTCTTTGTTCATTCATCCATTTATTAAGTAAAGCATTTCTTTCTTAACTCTGAAGAATACTTTGGACAGGTACCAGCAATAATAATCCAGAGAGAGATTTTGTTATATGTTACTTGAAAAAGAGTTGATGCGCATTAACGAGGGGAAATGACCATAGACGTATATTGTAGTGTACGTACTTGTGGAACTTGCAGGAGATTGACCACTTCAAGGAAGGTATCATAATGTCATTTTTAGTAGAACTTTCGGCCCATTGATTTTAGGATATTTCTTAAGAATTGTTTTCAATGTGTGCAAAAACATACAAGATATGTCCATGTAAAATAATATTAAAAAAATGAAGAAAAAACAAAAAAAAATCATATGAAACCAAAAAACACATAGAAAGAAACATAACTATGCAAAATAGGCACAAAACCATAAATCTCACATGCGCAAGTTTAATAAAGATTAATGACATCTAACATACAAAACATGCTAACACTAAACAATTCACTTAAATCCATCAACAATAAACTAATCTCAATAATTACACATTAACAAGTCATACTGGCAGTGTTTTAACACCGAAAGGACCTTCGAATTGGTTCAAAAGTTCATGTACCATCATCCCCACATGATCAGAATATAGGTTCGATGGTTGCTATAGGAAACCTAAGAAAATTTGTTTTAAAAATCAAATACTATAGCAATGCTCAAAAGATTATCATACTCCTCTCAGCTTAAATTAGATACGACACCACACCAAATTATGCTTGGAAGTTGAACCATACTTCTTCATAAGATGAGGCCCCATAATCTAATACTGAAATACTAGTGCCATCGATATCACACAATATTGTTTGTGAGGTGAATCCGTGAATGTTAACGAATTCTCAACTAAATTGAAAAGTCTGTGTCCAATAAAAAAGGAGGTTCTTAATTTCCTAAGACCGCTCTGCCTCTTAATTTCCTAAGACAGACATAAATAATGTGCACTGACAATAATTTATTTATCAATTTTTAAGGCTGTCTTATATAATGATTCTATTAACAATTGAGGCCCACATAAAGAAAGCCACGCCACTCTGGATGGGGCATTATCGCCTCAAATAGTTTTGGCAAAAAAAATGGATTGTAAAGGGTTTAACGAGTTAGGTCTCTTCCTGCAACAGCATGGTTAGTTGTACCTTCTAACCAATTATAGATAATTCTAAGGAAGGGAGTTTAGTTGTTAATTCTTTTGTTCACGATTGACCTACTATTTCTATAGAGAAAACAATGAGTATTAGGGATAACATGAAAGTTACTACTAACCCTAACCTTATTTTGTGATTCCGCTCCCTTTTGATCTTGACTTAGAGGCTTAAGCAAAGATTCTCATCAAACTAATAGAGTAACTGATGGGATAGAGAGTCGCTTGACCTGATGGGCATTTTGAATTTTGTTATTTGTTCAAGTTGGGTCGGGCATGTAGCCACAGCTATTAGGGTTAGGGTTTCTTTATGATTAGGTCTACAATGGTTTGCTTAACAAGCCTCGGATAGTATAAATAAAGGCTATGTAGGCTCCATTAGAACTCGAATTTGTTTTTATCTTCCAGTTAAACCATCAGTAACTTATTCCCTGTTATGAAATTTATTTCTTTTATAAATGTTTCTTGTTTTTAGCAATAGTTCCTTAATAACTTGAAATACTAATCTATAAGTACAAAACAATAATAACCCTATCCTATTGCTACATTCTCACATCTCTTCGTCTCCACCTTCTCTAATATTTTTTCCTTTATAGTGACTGGTTTTTAATAACTTTATTTACTATATTGTAGGTCTCTCTCATACTGCAAAAGCATAGAAACGAATAAAAAGTGCTATTATTTGAGAATGATCGAGTTTTTACTTTAATAGATAATACCTTCATTATCTCTGGGTCACTCCACGGACCCTTACCAGACCTTAGACACCCTCCATTTGTGCAACGACAAGACCCACCTAGAAAATCAGGTAATTGGCTGATGAGAAGAAACAAAAAATTAGTTTAGGAACAAGGGATTCCAACACACTCAAATGGCACAACATTTGCAAATCATGCAAGATAAAACTAGACCTTGAATCTATAACTTCCATCAGCTTAGACTGATAATTACTTCCTAAAACCTGTGAAAAGTAGAAGAAATGGCATCGCTTGTTAGTTACATCACAACCAACAAATACTTCAAAACAGATCAAGTAGATAGTTTCCGCTTACCCTTATTTTTGCTGTAGTCCTTGGGTCAAGAAACCTTTTCACAGTGTTCCATAGCAATTTGAAACCACTACCAGCATTGACAATGAACATCTGACACAATGTCTGGACCCAATGAGCATGTATTAGTAAAATATCAGCACCAAATCCCTATGAGTTCAAACAAAGTTTCATCAATATTTTTATTTTGATTAGGTACCTCTGGATAGTTGTCAGTATCCATTTTCTGCATACGCATAATAAGATCATTGGCAACCTTACTGAAGTTCATCCAATTCTGCACAACAACCAAGCAAATGAAAAGCAATATAACACTACGTTGGACTATATCAAAAATCATGATGCCAAATAGCAGTAAATTTTAACAAAGGCTCAGACTATTACCACCCCTTGCACATCTAGTATTGTAGTTATAGAGTGAATATGTGTTTTGGCCGCAAAAGAACATGCTGGGAACTTCTCAAGCAAGCACCTCTCAAGCTCCTGGACATGGAATCTCAAATACCGGTCCACTGTGGTAACAGACATAAGCTTGTTCAATTCAATCTTTCCAACTCGTTCAATATATACAGGTCTGCCTTCTTTGTCAACTCCATGGTAGCCGCGAGGGTAATAACATTGAACTTCTTCAATTTCATCAAACTCGAAGTCCTGATCAGATAAAAGCATATCAGAAGATTTTATCTCTGTTCTATGTAGATCAATGCAATTGTGGGAACATGATGCAGATCAGTGGCAATTGAAATGCGAAACAACAACAACTGAGATTGTATCCAAATATTTGAGAACAGATGAATCATCCAATTTCTTTGTTTGCATCAATAAATAGACACGTTTCGAATATTTCAAGCCTCCTCAAACCTGCTCTCACTATATTTGATCCAACTTGTGTATCAGACATAGAACAGACCTTTACACTTTTAGTCACAAGATCAGTACATTAGTTGAACTGTATAATCTTTTTATTTATATCCACCTTTCGAAGTTTAGAATGCAAACTAAATATATAATCTACAAGACAGTCAAGAAATAATTACCCCTATGAAGTTTTATACAATGTGTTTAATGCGTCAGGTAAGGTGTTTAAGGAGTCTATGCCTCTCATTTGACAGTTTCATGTTTAATTGGGAAGATGTAACCATTACTTGGGTTGTGTTTTCCTTTTCTTTTGTTTGCTTTGGTGAGCAGCTCATTCACCTTGTACTTTCTTTAGTGTGTTTGATAATTAGAAAAAAAAAAAAAAAAAATGGTCTATGCCTGGAGGCATAAGCCTTAATGCACAATTTATTTAATAAAAAACTTATGGAATTATAATAATGCAAACATCATAGAGAAACACAATATATCAAAACATCTAGTTGTGGCGATTAATCAGGACATGGTGGACTACAATGTAAAAAAAAAAAAAGGACTCGCCTGATTTAAATTGTGAAATAAATTATATTTCACAATTTAAGTTGTTTATTTGAGCCTTTTCAATTGTCTAAATTTTGTAATGGTGATGCATTTATATAAAGGTTAATTTATAATAACCCCAATATAAATAGCTAATTAAGGATTCCCCGTAAAAGATATCGTATTGCAGTCTCTTCTCACTATAAATAGCTAATCAATTCCCCAAAAGATATCGTATAGCAGTCTCCCCTTAGACTAGCTCCACAGTGCCTAATTTGGTGACTAAAATGTCCATCGGGAAATTGAAGCATAGAAAAACTCGAGATACAGAGACGTATCTCCAAGTGAAATTAATGATGAGGATTTAATGGTACTGAATTCGATAACACACAAAAAAAAACGAAACATTCCTCTTTGTCAGTGTCTCTCCTTCGATCTCTCTTCGCAATGAAGGATTCAAACGAGTTTTTAAGCATTTGGACCTACAGCCAATCAACGGTGAGGGTGTAAATTTCGGCGATTCCACCCTGCCCCCAATCCTCGTGAGCCTCTTATTTTCTTTCTTCTTTTATTATCTCTATCTCACTCCCTCACTTCATGTCTTCAATTTTCCTTCAAGTGCAAAGGTTGATTGCAGGTAATAGTGAGGTTCAATGGTGGTGGTGGTGGTGTGGTCGATTGAATATTATGGCGGATTGGTTCAAGGGTGGTGGCGAGGTAAATGGGGGTGGTGGTGATGGTCGGAAATTTTGGATAGAAAGGGAAAGGAATGAGGGAGGCGGTGGTGAATTTGGACATAGAGGGAGAATAGGGAGAGGGACAGGGTGATGGTCAGTGAAGCAAAGAAACAGAGAGGGATGGGGATGGAGATCATGGTCGGTGAAGCAGATAGACATAGAGGAAGATGAGGGAGGGAAAGGGGTGGGGCGGTGGTTAGTAAAGCAAAAAGATAGAGAGGGAGACAGGGACAAGGGCGGAGTGGTGGTTGGTGAAGCAAAGACCTAGATAGGGAAGGATGGGGGCACGGGAATGGTCGGTAAAATAGAAAAAATGGGGAGAAAGGGGGGATGGGGCGGGACGGTGGGGTGTTGAAGTGGCAGTGGTGAGGCGAGGTTAGTGTGCAGGAGGGGTGCTTAATGAAGGCAGTTTGTGATTGTTTTTTAGTCATTCGATGTGTCTTGAGATAAGCAATTTGAATCTCATTCATAACTTAAAACACTAATTTATCGCGAGATACCTATTATCAGTTGTTCGAGGCCAAAATTTTAACTTCACCCTTGGATCATTTGAGGGTGTTTTTGTATTAAAATATGACCAATTTGAAAATAGCTTGTGCCTTGATGATCAACTGGCATGGTTCGCTAGTTAGAGGGAGAGCAATACGACATCTTTTAGGAGGGAACCCTTAATTAGCCATTTATATTTTTGGGAATTGTAAATTAACCCTTCATATAATGATATGTAGTGACACATTGAATTTTTATAGCATTTTTAAGTGAGTTGATAAAAAAAATCTTATTTGCATTAATCCCTGTTCAGCTTACACATCTTTGGCACATTAACCGATTAATGGTCGAGTAGCAATTAAACTACCCAACTTTTATCCAACCAGTATATCACACATTGGCCAAGTCCTTATACTATCAATCAAAAGATCAATAGATTAATTTGTTGAAATGTACGATCCCCGTCAAAAATATCAACTTTTTTAAAGTTTAGAATGATAACTATAATATATAATTTAAAAAACAGTTAAGAAATAACTACTCTATGTAGACTTATGCAATGTGTTTAAACCTGAAGTGTGAAATGAGGTTTTTAAGAAGTCTATGTGAGGCCTACACTTTTAAAGCGTGATTTATTTAATAAAAATCTTGTGGAATTATAAACTATAAATAATGCAAATATTATATACAAACACGATATATCAGAACTTCTGGTCCATCTTAAGAAAAAAGAAAATTTATTGTGGGACAAGAAAAGATCAAGATAAGGTCCCTACTCGGGCAATTTTTTGTCCCTTTCAAGTGTTTAAATTAAGAACTAGGCCTAAAATACATGCTTGCTGAGTACATATATGGTTTAGAAAATATTTTTTTTATCAATAACAGGAAGAAAATCATACTGCCAACAAACGAGAAATATAGTGATGGAGGAGTTGAAGTTCACTGAGCTCGCCACATGATTTCTAAGCAGTTATATGCTTACAATATCTACCCAACTCTACATACAAGAATAAAACATAACGTCTAAAAAGGCCCCACATTGTATCTCTATATCCGCAAAATGATTTTAATGTCCAATCTGAAGAATATTCTTGATATTTTTTTGAGAAATTCGCACATTTATGTCTTTCCAAAGCATCCTCAGCATTGCATGAAGGAGTCTATCCCTCAACCATTTTCCTTCTGTCTTCCGTGACAATGTTTCTTCCATCAATGTTTGTCGAGAAATGCAAGCTCATTGAAGTGATCCATCAAAGAAACATGCAACCCCATTCCCCAATAATGTGCCTCCTAGGATTATTCGTGGTTCAGTTCAAACTACAACCCAAGAGAACCAGCTTTGCAAAATTGGAAGTCCAAACTAAAATTGTAAGCAAATTGAATAAAAACAAAATGAATATACATCAACTAAAACCGATCAAAATGTTCACTATAACCGGTAAAAACCAAACCTTTTAATATATACTTTTTTTCAATTATATCTAATAGCATATAGTCGGTTTGGCTTTTTCAGTTAAATCTATCTACTATCCAATCATATCAAAGTTGGAACTTTATAAACCAAACCCAAATAGACCATTAACTTTGGTTCGGTCGGTTTGGCCAGTTCATTAAGTATTTTTTTCAGCCCTAGCAAGTCCTACCCTCCTTGGCAAAAGAACAAGAGATGGTCAATAGATTCTTTGTTTGAGTTTACATCCATTGATTAGTGTCATTCATCTACGTGCAATGCTATCCGGTTAGCACTCTTCCCAACAACACAGTCAAAGCAAAAGCGAAGCCCTTTTAGAGGCACCTTCTCAATCCATATGAACTTATGGTGGGTCTCCTCTCCTTCGCTTTGGCCAACATGGGCAATATGGGAGTAACAACTATTCACAATAAATCTCTTGGAGACATTGCTCAAAATCCATCGGCCTGCTTGGTAATCAAAGTCTTGTTGATGAGAACATTGAGAAAGTCCACCAACTAGTCCATCTCCCAGTCAAGGGCACGTCTGAGATGCATGATCCAGCCATTACTATGCTCGTCTGGCACATGGAAATCTTTAACTTCCCTTGTTTATTATCTGAGATGTTGTACAAAAGTGGACATGTCTTGATCCCACCCAATGTTCATTCCAAAAGGAGATTCTATCTCCATTATGGACTTCATAACTAACATGAGTCCATAACTAACATGAGCAACTATCAACAGTTTAAGACCCATAACCCCTTTCAACAATGAGCAGGCATTAGATGCTTGAATGTCGTTTGTGAACCAGCCATGGAATTTGCTCCAGACTTTGCCACTATGACCGTTCTCCATAACAAGTGTTACTCAATCCCAATCTCCACACCCATTTCGCAAGGAGAGAGTTGTTGAAGTTCTTTAGCCTTCTTAATCCCAGCCTCCCTTTTTGCTTGGGTTGACAAATTGTTTTCCATGCGAGTAAAACTTATAACAAATATGTTTATCTAATACTTGAATTAAAAGGTGTAAACCGCTAATAACCGCAAGGTTAGGACTTTGATGAATTTAAGCATTAACGTAATATCTATGGTGTTGCAAATAGGCCACTACTGCTTTGGAAACTATAGATTTTATATAATTTTTTCTAACATATCATTTAATTTATGGAGACTCTACATTCACTAGGAATCATGGACACTTTGCCACTTCATTTAGGTGATTTTGTTGCGTCAGACACAACACTGCTTTCCCTCAAAACATGTCGGATATGGATCCTCAAGTGTGATGTGGTTTCCATGCTTGGACACTCCTCTTAATACTTCTAGGACATTTCCCCAAACCATTATTGAAGAATGAATGGCTTCATACTCTACATTAGGTGTTATTTGCATCTTTTACATGACATGTATTCAATAGATAGAATCTAAATGATTTAATGTTGATGTTCATATTATAAACTAATATACCATTTCAATGTCGTGTCCTAGCTATATTAGCATCCTAGTTTTTCACATTCATCATGGAGCCATGTCATGCAACATAATATGTTATGAGATATTGCACTACAATCAAAGAAACGATTACCTACCCGTATTGAAACCTAGCAATGCAGTCTTCTCACATATCCTCGCATAATCCAAACTCAAGGATGACTTCCTTCACCACTTTCATCCAAGTTTTCAACGGTCATCCCCTCCATTTACACCCTCCATTAAATTGTTAATCTAAACATTTTCTAACTGGGGTCGTGCTTGGTCTCCTCCACACGTGACCAAATCATGTTAAACACATTTTTCTAATTTTGTCCTCTATGGGCGCTACACCTAAGTATCTCCTAATTCTTTCATTCCTAATTTTATTATCACGGGTTTTACCACACATTCATCTTAACATACGCATTTCTGCTATCACCATCCTATGCGTAAGTTGTCCCGTAGTAGCTCAACATTTTGAAGCGTATAACATGGTCGGTCGAACAATTGTCTTATAACATTTCCCTTTAACAGACATCCTTCTATCGCATAATACTCCTAATGTCATTCTCTATTTCGTCCAACCAGCTTTAATCCTATGGTCTACATCAAAATGCTATACATTTACAATTAATTTTTTGGTGATGAGGGAATGCTTGCATAGACACTAATATGGAGGGAATTGGACAGTTTTCTTTGATGTGGATGGATATATTAAATGTTTAATGAGATGGTAACATATGTTGAATCAGTTTTTAGATCATTCATGGTTAAGAGAAATTCCACATCAAGTAACCTTGGTTTAACAAAATTGATTCAGGATTCTTTAAAGGGGAGCCCAAATTCCATGTTTTATCATTAATTTGACAATTTCCATGTTTTGAGTTTCAGAACTTTTAAAGGGAGAGACGGGGGATCTCAAAGATTAATGATATTGGACATCGAAGGTGAGGGACGAAGGGCACATAGTTCAGATTTCCATTCTTTTGGATTGTTTGAATGTTGTTGTGCTGAACTTAGGGTTCATTTTGGGCTCTGTATATAGGTAAAACTACTCTTAATACTTTAATAATAAAATGGGCATATGATGATAATAGTAATTGAATCTTATCTTTGAAAAAATGTGGGCAATCAAACAATAAAAAATGGGAATTAGGCAGCTTTCCCAAGAAAAAGCATGGACAACCAAATGCTTGAAAATCGTCTTTCCATGGAGTTGTATCTTTAGGAATCAAACTTCATAGAATTGAAATTGGTTCCTATGTCATTTTTCCGGTGGTTGCAACAGTAGTGATGAGTAGCGATAATAGTTGTGGTGGCATTGTGAATTTTTTTAGTATGATTAGCATTTTCCATGTACATCTTGCAGTGCTTCCATGTAAGTTTTCATCAAGTAGTATCTTTATCTTAGATTCAACTCATCTTAAATGGACAAAAAAACATTTCAGACTACCTCCGTATGCAATTTGGTAACTGAAAATTTTTTAACAAAAAGGAAAGTCGGTTCATAGAGTATACATTTTACCTGTAAAATAGAATCTGCTCCAAATTCTTTCCTCCATTGGAGCATTTCCGCCCACATGCTTACTGTGAGTTCAATCTCAAGTTTCCTTGCCTTCAAAAATCTGCAGTAACAAAATCCCTTGCTTGTATCAGAATTCAAGGAACAAACCTTTTATTGGGCAATTTAGTCCTTTTTATGCACAAATGGACTCTTCAAAAAGTAACGTGGTGAACTCACAAGAAATTTATAATCTACTCATTATACATTCTACTTTCAAATACAACTCATCATACTTTACTACTGTCATCCATCCAGAGTTGAAATTGGGGATAATAAAAAAATTCAGGCATTTCATAAGAATATAGAAATTGAAATTGGGGTATAATTAAACATGGATGTAATAGAGGATTGGGAATTGGACCTGAGCATCATATGGTAATCATCGAAGCGAGGTGGAAGCAAATCCTTTGCAAGCAAAGCTTGACGAAAGGCAGCCACTGCTTTGTCCTCCTCGGCATCTCGATCATCTTGTATCTGATAATCATCACTCACTCTCTTGCTTCTTCTTCTCATTAGAGAATTCGACAATTTCAAAGAACCTTGCATCATCCCCAAGAACTCTCCTCAAAGATCAAAATTCCTCATTTTAGTCTCAAAACAAGACAACCAAAATTGTTGAAATCCTCCTCTATTGTCCTGACAGTTAAAACAAGGCAAAAATCGGCAGAATTTGCGGGAAAATGATTGATGAAATGGAGATCGAATGTGTCGACTTTCTATTGTTTGACGAAATGCGATCCGAAATCAGAGAGATGGAGGGACGGACGGACAAGTAGAGAAAGGTGGAAATCTTTGTTTGCAAAATGGCTGTAAAGTTAGAGATGCAAAGAGAGGTGTATGTGTGTGGGGTTGCAACGGCTATGTGTCGCTTTTCTCTTTTCCGTCGCTTTCCCACACCGCCACTTTCTAATGACACCCCCCACTATTTGTAATTCAGGAACATTGCTCGATCCACACCAAGGTCTCAACTCTCAAAAGTTTTTTTGACGCTGCCATTATTTTGTTTTGGGGTTATTTTTGGAATGTTTATTTTCCAGGATTTAAATTTTCTGGTATTTGTTTTATGAATTTATTATTATTATTTTTTTCAAAAGAGCCTCATAGGCAGGGGTGGATCCAGGATTGCAGACAAAGAGGGGCAAAAAAATCATAAATAATTTAATTCTTAAAATAAATAAATAAATATGATTAAAAGAAAATTTTAAAAATATTACAAGAGAAACATACATAATGAGTTAATGTAGATGCACAGTAGATTTAAAACTAGAAAGCTCCTTATCAGGCCTATCAGTGACAACCTGAGCAATAGAACTAGAACTTACATCATTTATTCTTTTAAAGTATCTAATCCATTACTCGTCAGCACAAGTGCACAACTATTTAACGACACAAATAAAAAAGATAATCCCAATATTCATATTAAAAAATGCTATCACAGAGTCTCAAATTATCAAATTTGTAATGTAAATCAATAATTAACATATGAAAGAGAAGAAACCTCACTAAATACCAAGAACTTGAGATAATGACATTTTTAGCAGATGAAATTAAATACCCACTTAAGCTTCAACGATCAAATACCCACTTTGTCAAAGCCTAAACAAATAAATAAATTAAATTAAATTAAAAATCAAATCTGAAGCTCTCCTTTACCAAGAAAGATGATAAATCAGATGCTTAAACAAACATGAAATACTCTATCAAAGCTTAAACAAATATGAAACCCGCCAACAACTTAAACAACTAAACAAATACCCACTAATCTAAATATTAAAGTGATTAAACAAATACCCCAAACTTAAACATGAAGGTGATTGACAAAGTATTACTTTTTTTATCTCTCTCTTTCATCATCATCATCATCAAAGCCCATTCCCGAGATTTTCGGAGTCGGCTACATGAATTTTGGTTCTCCAAGCAATGCGATCTTCCCACATTTCCTCACCTAATCCAAGCTCAATGATATTGTCATTCACCGTCTTCATCCAAGTTTTCAACGGTCGTCCCCTCCATCTACACCCTCCATTAACTTGTCAATCTAAACATTTTCTAATTGGCGCCGTGCTTGGTCTCTCTCTTTGATTAAAAAAAAAACTTTGATTTACCAACAATTACAATAAAATAATTTTGATGTCTTTCCATCTATCTTTCCTCTTTTCTAACAATTGGGTTAAAATATCCTTGATGTCTTAATCTTTGCAATAAAATAACCTCTTTGAAGTCTTTTCATCTTTTTTTCTCTCTCTATTCTCTTTTTTATCAAAAACCCAACCGGCTAAACCCATTTCACCTATGATATATCTCTCTTATTCTCTTTTCATTGAATTGAATTTCTAAAAGACAAGGCAGGAGCCTCTGAGAAACTCAGTTTGTTTTCATTTCATTAGAAGAGATATTGAGTTCCTAAAGCTAAAAGACAAGATGAAGAGGAGAGAAACTCTATCCGAAATCGAGTTTGTTTTCATTTCATCAGACTCAGAGTCAGGGAGGTCGAGTTTGATGAAGGGAGATCGAGTTTGATGAAGAGAGATCGAGTTTGATTAAGAAAGATCGAGTTTGATGAAGAGAGATCGAGCTCGATTTCATCAAAGAAAGATCGAGTTTCTGATCTCTCTCTGAGATCTCTCCGACCTCTCTCTGAGATCTCTCCGTCCTCTCTCCGAGATCTCTCTCTGATCTCTCTACGAGATCTCTATCTGATCTCTCTTTGAGATCTTTCTCTATCTCTCTCTGATCTCTTTCTAGTTTTTTATCTTTCTCTGATCCATCTAGTTTCTGATCTCTATCTTGGTTTTTGATTCATCAGAGAGAGATAGATTGAGGTCGGTTTCATCCATATCTTTTTTCTCTCTTGTCTAGGGCTCAAAGTTTACTAGTTGTTTCCATTTTGGATCGCCAAAGAGGGAGACATAGACCCAAGGTAAGAAGAGATGTTAAGCTTAAGGTGACATTGTTGTTGTCCAATTGTCCTTTTGATTTTATAGAACCCATAATCAAACAAACTCGCCTTGTTTCACAAGGATGGAGAAGAAGATATTATTGAGGACCGAAGGCGTGGATGCGGAGATTAGAGGCGGCGACTCAATTGTTTTCTTCAATTGTGATATGTGATATATATGTGATATGTGATATGTGATTGTTGTATTTATAAGAGAGTCAACATAGACTTTGTAAGGGGGGCAAGATTGAAATTTTATATACTTTGTTAGAATTTTTTTAAACCTAAGGGGGTCAATCCTTACCCAAGCTGTAGATCCGCCCCTGCTCATGGGTTGGAAAATCAACATATTGTTAGGAATTCTTTTGTGTAAGTATTCCGATAGTAGGCTGTTACTATTTCCAAAGAGATATGCATTATTCTCATGGTGGCTGAACCTCATCTTCATGCAAGTGTAATTGGTATAGATGGGGTGGTAATGTAGGGCACTATGACACCCTCTCATACTATTCTATCCACTTTGCCTATAAATAGCACTACACCAAAAATACCCATTAGCAACAGTTTTGAACCGTGGGGGTAACCCATTGTCACGGCTTAGAGCCGTGGGCTGCAGAGGCGTGGCTAAATCCCCAGTAACGGCTATAACCCGTGGCAAAACATATTAGCAACGGTTTTATGCTCGAGGACGGTTGATGATTTAGCCACGGTTATAAACCGTTGCAACAATGTTAGCCACGGTTTTAAGCCGTGGCCAGGAATAACCACGGCTTAAAACCGCGGCAAGTCCTAGCCACGGTTATAAGTCGTTGCAAAAGTTTAGCCACGGTTTTAAGCCGTGGCCAGTCCTAGCCACGGTTATAAGCCGTTGCAATAGTTAGCCACAGTTTTAAGCCGTGGCAAAATTTTTATTTATTTATTAATTTATTTTTTTCTATCAAATGACTTTTTATTACATTTTATAGGTAAGTATAGTTCAGCACGTGCATCAATTCTTGTATCAGGTAAGTAAAATTTAATATGACTTTTTATTAAATTTAAAAACAACATTTACAATCTCTGATCAGCAAATTCCAGCAATTTCTTTCAAGCAATTCATTACAGTAGCAACATTTACAATTCATTACAGCAGAAATTTAGATCATTCACAATTTATTACAGCACGTGCATCAATTCAGATCATTCACAACCTCTGATCCGCAAATTCCAGCAATTGCTTTTTCAGCAAATTCAATAATGCACCCTTCTTCGTCAATTTTCATCAGACCAAATGCAATGGCACGTTGTTCATCCATTGGCAGCGCCAGCGCATCAACAGTGATGTCAGCAGTTGTTTCTCTATGAGCTTGAATAAACTTCACATAGATCATACAGTATAGATGATCTCCAGCAAGAACCAAAAACTCCATCACATTGCTTTTTGGCAAAAAGAATGGGAGAAAACAACCATATCGGGAACATTCTTGGACTACTAACAACAAAGTAACACCTCTAGAAGTCATATCTCTTCATCTGCATTCCAGTCTGGACATATAAGAGGGAACGACAAATGGAATATGTCTGGTACGAACAATTCTCCTAAACTAAAAAAATAGAAAACAAAAATGAAATCAACACAACAAAATAATTTAACTCCGATCGGGGACTAAGTTAACCCGACCCTGAAGGCGGCGCATGTGGTCCTAGCTCGGATTGCATAGTCCTTCTAGCAAAGTGTCTGATTTGTCAAAGCTAACGAAGTTACTGAGGGTGGACTTCGTGCTAGCAGGCGATTCCTTGCTGATTATCAACTCTTGGAACAGGCGCCCATTTGCTGAAGTATCTTTACTCAGCTTTATGTTTGTCTGGATTGGGCCTCTAGCTCTAAATTCTGGCTTTCTGCATAGTCGTGCTTCAACTGTCTCTCTCTGTCCGAGCATATTGATTTTCCTATTTTGTCTAGGCTCGATGCCTGACAAGTTTGTTCCGCGGACTCGAGCTGCAACTGGTAGCAATTTAGTTGTTTTAAGGTAGCATAATGGCAGTCTCTTGCCGTTGGCTGATCTCCTAAGATGGTTCCTTAGGCCTAGTTGGTTGTGTATTTGATGCACAGTGGAAACTACTACCTCCATATGATGAAGCTAGGACCTTATCAGAATAATGTTGTAGGTGGTCGGAGTGTCAAATACCATAAATTCTTGGACAATGTACTTTCGCAATTGAGACTCTCCCACCATCACCACTAGACTGATCTTCCCGATTGGGAAGCGTTTCTTTCCACTGAATCCGACCATGGGGTCAGTGGCGAGGGTCAGGTCTTTCTCCTAGAGTTGCGTGTTTCGAAATGCCCTTTTGACCTCCCATTTCGCAATGAGGATGAATATGACCAAGGCATAATGTGAGGAGAATGTACACCTTGGAGATTCCTATCTGTAAATGTCAATGGTGGGATCAGGTTCTAAATTCTTGCATGCTGCACTTGTCGGTCCTCGCATTGGGGTAGCATCTGCATCTCAGTTAGCGTCCTCTTGCTAGGACATGTTGGATTTCTCTCCATCGGGACCGACCCCATGAAAGACATAGATGAAGGAACTTCCTTTTTTTATCTCCTTAACAGATTCCTTTTTTCTTTGCCCGGTCCCGCCTCCTGTCCGAGCTTAGGAACTCCTTTAGCTTGTATTTTCTGATCAAGTACTTGATTTCTCCTATGAGGTTTTTGCAATCCTCAGTGTCATGTCTGCCCTCCTTATGAAAGGCGCAATATTTGATGTTATCACGTCAAGCACGGTCTCCTCGCTACTTTTGGGCCACTTCAATTCTTCGCAATTCTTCATAGAATCAAGGATGTCGGATAGACTGACATTGAGAGGGGTGAAAATTTTGGACCTGACATAATTGGAGGCCTTGTCCTGCCTGGCGCCGCCGTCGGTCTTACTGTCATTGCACTTCCTCTTGTTCCCATCGTTGTCCTCCTTCTTCCCCTATTTCTTGTCACTGGGACAGAAGGTTTCTTCTTGGATTCTGCCTCCTTCATGGCGGTCAATATCTCATCCAGAGTGATATATCTCTTAAAATCCTCCAGCAGGTGAAAATCCTTCAACAGGTCTGTTGTATCATTTGGGGGTCGAGTAAAAAAGTCATAAAATTTTCCTCACCTTATACCCGAGGTGAAGGCATTGTCATCATTACAACCATCAATGAGAGTCAACTCATCATTGAAGCGCGTGACATATTCCCTCAACGTCTCATTTTGCTTCTGTTTTAGGGTCAGTAAATAGTACAAGCCCTTCCCGATTCGTGGTTGGCTTCCCACAAAGCCTCCGAGGAACACCATCGCCAATGTCCGGAATGAATCAATGGACTTAGGAGGAGGTTGTGAAACAAAATCAACGCTGACTTCTTCAGTTTAGTAGGGAATGATTGACACATTATCCCATCGGACCCTTTTTGAGTGGCATTACATAATGGAAGTGATGCAAGTGAGCGGACAAATCTCCCGTCCTATCGTAAAACTCCAACTTCGATACGGAGTATTTTTTGGCAGCAGTTCGTCCATGATATGATCCATGAACGGAGGGACAGTGAGGTTGAACAGTATGTCTAGATTTGTGGCGCTTTGCTGGATTCGGTTGTGCGAGACTTGTCTGTCGGCTCTGGAAGCTGGGTCCTTGTTTGCTACTCCTCCATCTTTGGTCCATTGAAAAGTTGTAGGGGCAACGCGGCTCTCCAAAATTTGATCTCTGGAACCTTCTGGGGACTGGGCTCTTTGCTGCTCACTGTCTCCTCCTGTGGTTGGATGATTTTTTTGATTAAGTATTCCACCGCTTGTGCGATTTGTTGCATCTGGGTTGACAGTAGGTCCATCATTGGGTCCGCCACGGCTGGCACTGGCGCGGAGGTTTGAGAGGGTTCTTCTTGCGGTGGTGGTGGCACAGAAGCTGGTGCGCTTTGCTAGTTCGAGGGTTCAACAACGTCTCCATTGTTGCGAGACCTTGTTGTCACCGTCTTTCTGGCTCTTTGGGAAAGGTGGAACTACTACTTTTTTCGAAGAATTCTGTTGTTCCCAATAGACGGCGCTAAACTGATGTAGTTGATTTATGCTCCCCTTCCTCATCTTTACCTAGACCTGCACAGGAACGCACATGAGACAAAGACCACCGTGTGGCGGCTGATGGCACTTTGATGCTAGATAAGGCTCAGACGAGGCTCACTACAACAATTAAGGCATTTTTTCAAGAAAAAAATGTCCTTGACAAAGCTCAAAATTTTGTTGAAAAATATTTTTAACAAGGAAAAAATTCGTTGGTGGGTTCCTGGAGGCATCCCCATAGCTAAAGGTATTTGCCAAGGAATTATAGTTTTTGTTGGTAAAAGGGATGATAAGTCAAGGAAATATTTTGTTGGTAATACTGACAACTACCAAGGAAATTCGTTGGTAAAAATCAAATGTATTTACCAACAGATTGTTTGTTGCAAGAACTATTTTATTTACCTATGAATTTTTTCTCAAAAAATCTTAAAATCGTCAAGGAAAATTGGCGTTGGCAAAGGTAACAACCTTTATCATAAAACAGTTTCAATGATAAAATGCATGTATATCAACGAAAGTTTTCATAGGTATCGTTAGTAATTACCAAGGAAATTCGTTGTTAAAAATCAAACATCTTTATCAACGATTTATTTTGTTGCAGAAAAGGGTTCATAAATCCAAGGGTGATTTTGTGGGAAGAGGTATTTACCTATACCAAGAAGAAAAAAATTGTTGCTAAACACATAAGCATATATACAAAGAAAACACAATTTTGTAGCTAAACAATATAATTTCATCAAGAAAACATTATTCCTTGATAAATGTATAATATATTTAACCATGAAATGCTCCTTGAAAAAGGCTTAGGATAAACAACAAATAGTTTAACATTTTCCAAGAAAATTTTGTAGGAAAATTTAATGAATACCAACATAATTTTTGTCAGAAATAGTTTCATACCAAGACAAATTGTTTGTTTTATACCCAGGAAAATTGTCTTTAATATACATGTTAAACTACTTTAATCAAGGAATGATTTGGTAATAAATTTTCTTTCAAATTTTTGTCGCCAAATTGTTCGACTACTCTTCAACCAACATTGGATATTTTATCAACAATCTTATGCAAAAATTAACCAAACTTGTCATAGAACAAATCTTGAAAATTAAGTCTAACAATATAATCATCAAAATAATCTTTAAGCTCCACTAACAATCCTACAAACTTCGTATCAATTAAAATTCAATAAATAATTTTTAAAAAATCAAGTAAATATTAATTCCGTCATAGTGGAATTCAAAAGTTCTTCGACATATGCATGCTAAACAACACCCACAACTTGGTTGAGTAGCCAGGAGACTTCGAGGTGTACTTTCTTCAAACAATAATTTCTTTTCTAGTGGTTCTCATCATTGTCGCTCTCCTCGACTCCATTAATATTGCTCTCATCTCTGAAAATAAAACAATCTTTCAATCAACCAAAAGACTTTAACATTAAAATCTAGAAATAGCCAATAGCTTATTAAACAAATAATGAATTGTATATGATATGGTAAGCATGCTGGACAAACAAATCTCATATGGTAAGCATGTTGGGCAAACAAATTAGCACACAATACAGTTGGGCCAGCCAGCCACTGTCAAAGTTGTTGTCATACAGAAACAAGACTATGCTTCAGATATCAGCACACAAATCAGCACACAATACAGCACACAATCAGCACACAAATAGCACAAGACTATGCTGTCATACTCCACAAATCAGCACACAATAGTCTTATGCTAGTTGGGGGGTGGGACAAGTATGAAGGAGGCAAAA
The DNA here is from genome assembly GCA_003290165.1 of Berberis thunbergii. Taxonomy (NCBI): domain Eukaryota; kingdom Viridiplantae; phylum Streptophyta; class Magnoliopsida; order Ranunculales; family Berberidaceae; genus Berberis; species Berberis thunbergii. Next base: position 84,006 of record QNQO01005355.1, read on the forward strand.
TATATTCAGTGCCTCTTGGAGAGACAATTCTGGAGAGCCCTTTTTCCATTGGAGGGTCTGGCTCTAGCTACCTATATGGATTCTTTGATCAAGCATGGAAAGAAGAAATGACTAAAGATGAAGTTGAGAAAATGGTCGTGAAGGCAGTGTCCCTTGCCATCGTTAGAGATGGTGAAATTGGAGGTGTTGGTCACACTGTTATTATCAACTCCGAGGGAGTGACAAGGAACTTCTATCCTGGTAATGACCTTCCATTGTGGCACGAAGAGTTGGAGCCCCACTACTTGTTGCTCGATATATTGGCTGCAGCTTATAATCTGAAGCCAATCCATGTAGAGAGCACTTGAGCGGAGGTTGATGGATGTAATTTAATCCGGGAAAAGATTATTCAAAAAGTAGGATTTGTGCATTTGTAAACTGAAACTTAAGTGATGTTGCATCATAACTGTGTTATGAACTGAATTGCAGATTACATGTTGCAGTTTAAAAAAAAAAAAACCATGTTGGACAAATAACAAACAAAATAGTACACCATTACAAGCATGTTGGATTCTAACACACTTGGGTACTCATCAAAATTGAAATTCAGGGTAATTTCATATGGTAAGCATGTTGGATTCTAACAGACTCAAGGTTAAGTATCTTGGGCTACCTATGACTTCTTCCTACTTATCTCATACTCAATGCATGCCAATCATTGAAAATGTTAAGAAAAAAGTGAACTCTTGGAAGAAAACCCTTTTTTGGATAGATCCTTGGCACCCAAAAGGTATACTAATGGAATGGTTCCCGCAGGAATTGTTGTATGACTCGACTCTCAATAAGGATGCTAAGGTCTTGGCCATTATAAGAGAGAATGCATGGAGTATACCTCAAAGTATAGGCAATCTATTGGATGATACTCCTAGCTATCTGATAGATGTTGAATTAGATGCAAGCAAACAGGATGAGGTACTGTGGACTGTGAGTAGTGATGGACAGTTTCAGATGAGAGATACTTATAATGCAGTTAGGAAAAGAAACAGGACATTAGAATGGGCTAGCATAGCATGGTTCAAGGGCAATATACCAAGGCAATAGCTTCATTACCTGGGTATTAAGTCACGGAGCCTTGAAAACATTGAGTAAACTCAAGAAATGGGGGACTGCGCAACATAATTTGTGTCCCTTATGCAACCAGGATATTGAAACAGAGAAGCACATCTTATTTGAATGCATGTACTCTCAGCATGTAACTTGGATGCTCTATATAGATTTTTGGGAGATGGAAACCTGGACCATCAATATATATATATATATATCATTCAGAAACCAATTAAATGTTCATGGACAAAACCCACAGTTGGTCCATAGAAGCAGCATTAGACTCAAACACCTTTGTATTCATTTCTTGCCACATAACTCACATGATTGCATAATGAATGAGAGACCAAACTGATCAAACCACCTTGCTTGTACCCTTACAATAAGCTTGGCCCTTCCAATCGTCAAACACATCCAAAATGGACTGCTATGTCATCCAATAATTCTCACTCAAAATATTACCACACAAAAGAGCAAAGGTGGCTTCACAGTTAAACTATTCAAATGCTCCACAATTAAACGACTAATAGATACTACTCAAATGCTTCACAATTAAACTACTCAAATGCTTCACAGTATTTGTTTGCCATGTTCTTAACAAACAAATAGTAAGAAGCAAAAATAATGAAAAAAAATTACTTGACGTGGAAAAAATAAACATTACCGTGAATGACTCGAGGCTCCAGACAGCTGTGTATGTCCTAACATGAAATTCTGAAACATATTTTGTATCTGATTTTGTTGGTCCTTTTGCATTTGGTCCACCCATTTTGATAACTCCGTCTCCATCGTAGTTTGTTTCATCCTTATTTCATCTGTCAACTCATCTACTCATTTGTGTAATTGTTGATTCTCTTTTCAGCATTCTCAGCTCTACGACTAACACTCACCTCTATTAAACTACGTTTGGAGCTTGATCTAGCGGTTACCATGAGCTTGGCTCCATGCCCTAGCCCACGTACATATCCTGATTTTGTCCCAAGGACCTCAGTCATGATATCCAATTCATTCCTTTTAGTACCATCTGGTGTTGGTTCATTGTACATTAGTTCCATATTTTGCTGTGATAACACAATTAAACGCTGATAAGATACAAGTTAAGCACCTATATAATTTAATTTCTAGTCAATTTCGACAATATACGTTCTTGTAATGATCTATCTCACTAGGCACTTGGCCAGTCTCTGGATTTCGCTACGCAGTTATAACATATTGTAATGAATGATATGTGATATAAGATATGATAAAAATTACGCAATTAAGAATCTTACCTTATCATATAGATTTCGAACAAATGACTTGGAACCTGAGGTATGAGGCAATTCACTAATTTTCTTATTCTGAAAATTTCTTTTGCTTCTTTTCTGTGTACAACGTTAAACAATATAATGGAATTATATGTAAGGATTTGTAGTCTATAAGAATATACCTATTTATCTTTATCATTTAAAATTAATAATTTATATACAGATATGTAGATTACCTAAAATTTCTCTGAACTAAATCGTTCACAGAGGACTTTCCATCCATCAATCGTAACTTCTAATGGTGCATTCTGAAGTGCTTCCTCACGTGTATCAAACTTCTTATAATGTTTGTATAAGTCTGACCGATAATCAGATAGGCGATGTTGAATCATGTCATCAATAGTGAGAATAACATGAGGATAACTTGTATCAATTTCAAACTTATCCTGCAAAGTCATAAACGACAAATTGAATACTAATGTATGTTTTCAACAACAAATGAAAAAAAAATACAATAAAAATAATTATAATAACTTAGAACTTGCCTTCAAACATTGATAAATGTGTTCTTTGTCAACCACCTTGACATCTCGCCACATACTTGATGCCTTCATCCAAAATTCTTTTTCCCTACCTTTTCCTCTCAATGATGTAGATTCACACCAGTGGTTTGCCATCCTCTGGATTCATGATAAAAGTTTGGATCACATGTACACGTCGATTTTTTATTGCACCTACATGTCACCTTATATGTGTTTTGTATAATCGTTACCATGTTTAAACAAAGTTATAAGGTATATATATGTATTAGACATTCAGCAATGCGAGGTCAAGTCGAGAACAAAAAAATTTCTGGAAAATTGACAAATTTGTTAAAAGTAGTTTAAAACTAAGTGTGAGTGGGTATGCTTTTATTTATTTATTTATTTATTATTTTTATTGAGTTTGCATTGTTCATTTGTTCTTCTTGTGCTTGTGTTATATCTCCCCCTGTAACTTCAAAAGCATCCGTTGATAGTATGTGCCTTTTGGACGCTGTCAATATCACCAGACGCATGAGAGTGAAATCGATTACAACTTTAGATCTAGATGTGCCTTTTGACAATGCAAACTCAATAAAAATAAATATGAAAACCTTAAGCATTTTATTTTAACTGATTGTATATTTCAATCACAAGCACAAGAAGAAAAAATGAGGCATAAGTGACTTTATTTAGATGATACATTTTTATTTTCTTCACTTGTTTGTTAACCTTAAGCATTGAAAACAACTATGCTCCAAAATATGTATTAAAAAAAAGCAATAATTAACAATGAATAAATCAACCCAAAACATATTAAAAATAAAAGCATTATAAAAAACATCAATCATCAACCTGAACTTAGTTTTTGTTGCCTATGCCCGACTTAGTTACATTTCAAAGAAATACCTAAGGTGTCACGATCACCTTCACATTGACTAAAGTGTGGCTCTGTGGAGCTCTAATGGTGGGGTGAGGTTCTTGGAAGAAAAATGGAGTGAACTTTTCCAGAGGCCTCAGCAGCATAAGGCTGGGCCAAATACCACAATAAGTTCATATTTTGAGGATTAATTTGTTGTATGCTGACTGGTTGGGTCAATAATTGTATGCCTTAGAAAGGCCACATTTATTTTGTATTGATCCATGTCTCAAAGGGTTTGCCCCAGCTCATTCCATGTTTTGTACAACTCCACCATTGCCAAAAAATTTATCTTTATTAATAAAAATATTTATTGATAGTTCATTACAGAATTAGGATTAATAGTGTGATGGTAGAACTATATAGTTGAGTATGCGTAAGAATACATACGATAAGCAGCGTGTTGTAAAGTTGCCTTGATTCATTAATTGATTTTTTGCATCTCATACTTGTGTTGTTAAGATTCTGACCTGTTCATGCTTTTGGAAATCAAATTGCACAAATAATTATTTTCCTACATGATAAAATGGAATCAACCTCAATATAAAGTTCTTGTTTTCCCTGTGTGGCAGAGTTCCTATTATCATGGGTGTAGTCTTTATTTCAAAGCTCTCTCTCTATTTATTTATTTTACTCAACCTTGATTATCTTAGGATATCTGAAACATAATTTTTACAGTTGTGTTTTAAAACTTGTCTACTCCCTATGTTTACTCAAACTTGTCTATTTCCGATGTTGTACAGAGTCCTAGCTAAACATTTCTTCAAATAGGTAAGCTACATTAATAAATGGAACACAATCTCACAAAACCATTTACCACCAATCCAATTAATCAAATCCCAGCAAGAAGAACATGAACAACACCATAAAATGATCATGAACACCAACAACTCAACTTGGTATCGTTAAGCAAAAAAAAAAAAAAAACAAACAGTAATAGTTCTACAGCAAGATTATCAAGAGTTCTGCAAGCAAGAGTCATCAAATTGGTTAAAAAGAAATAGATACCAGCTAGTTGTATCGTTCTCCAACAAGTGCAGCAGTCGCATGTCTATTCTTCTCCAAGTTCTTTCTCCAATTAAGCAAAAGGCAAGGTAGAGGGCTAGGATTATATCTATTGAGACACCCCATTATTTTAGGAAGTGTATTCGTGAGAAAGACGAGGGAAAATCGAGTGGGAATGAGAGGATCGTGCAAGAGGCATTCACGATTTGCCAATTTTCACGAGTCTTCACAATTTTGAGAAATATTTTGATTTGGGGAGTTTTCACGATTTGGGAGTCTTCACAATTTTGAGAAATATTTTGATTTGGGGAGTCTTCACAATTTTGAGAAGTTCTTGTTTGAGAAAATTGGGAATGAGAGAAGTTTATTTTCCCAAAAAAATTTGAGAGAATATTTTCTTTATATATTTATATAGTTTTATTTATTATTTATCGATAAAATTATGTCTATTATATACTAATGGTGTGATATCATTTTAGATTTTGGCACTCTTAATAACCTATTTTCTTACCATATTATTATTTAAATTAAATTAAAAAACTTATTTTATGGTTTTTTTAACTACATAGTAGTTTAAAAAATTCAACTATTATGTATTTTAATTAATTTCTTATTAATTCACTCCATTGCTCATGGTGTTATGTCGCAAATAAATGGTGGTGTAAATTTTGAAAATATTTTGATTGATACTGATCAGTATTGAAAGAGTTGACCAAATTTTGGAAATATTTTGATCGATAGTGATCAAGTTGCAATTACCAACAAAATTGTATTTCCTTGTTGTAAAGATGTAATTAATTTAACAAGGAAACTTAGTAAGCGACTATCCGAAAGGGTTATGTAATAATGATTAATTATTCGTTGTTATTAGTATACCAATTTCCAACAAAATAATGATTTATCGCTGTAAAATAGTTAGTGAATTTTAACAAGAAATTGATTTTCATGATAGTAATTATTACTTTTTACCAACGAAAATAATTTGTTACTAACAAGGTTATAATTATCAATGAAATTTAATTTCCTTGCTACAGAAATTTCATTAAAAAAATGTTGTTTCAACAAAATAAAAAACGTTGCCAATAGTATAACAATTTTCAACGAAATATTATTTTGTTGCTATAAATTAGTAAACGAATTTGAACAAGGAAAAAATTAATGGAAATAATTCTCAATCATCTTCAACGAAACGAAACATTACAAATAATGTGATTATTATCTAGGAAAACATATTTCCTTACTAAATAAGTGTTAATATTCGTTAGCAAGGAATGTGATTTGTTGTTAAAATTAGTCTTCTTTAGCAACAAAATATTTCATTTCAAATGATGTCATAATTATCGAGGAACTAGTATTTTGTGGCTATAAAAAATATTTCGTTGGCAAATCAATTCGGCGGGAAATTAGATTTGGAGGAAATGCTTCCCGCCACCTATTTAACAAGGAAAGTTTCCCACAAAATATATTTTGTTGAAAAAAAGTAACAAGTTTATGGTTGTTTCAAGGAAATTTTTTTTGTTGCCAGTGATACCATATTAACAAGGAAATTAAATTTCGTAGAAATTTTTTTGTTGGTAATTGATAGATTTCTTGTAGTGGCTTAAAGCTGTAAATTCGATTCTATAGCGTACCTTTGTTCATCGACCTTATCTACATTTTATAGTGTTTTGGTGGTGTGGTTTAGGGAAAAAGATCTTGCTATATATCATTTCCTTGTTGAGAGTTGTCCATGTAGAAAAATTTATCTACCCGACTTGTGCTCCTAGATCTGCGGGAAATGTTTCCCTTTCTAAGTGTTATCCATGCAAGGAAGTTTGTTTGTCTGACTTATACTTTAGTATTTGTTTCTTAGTCAGAACAAAAGTATTGCTGGCCTATCTTTCCTGGGTCGATCCTTCAGATACTTGCCTTATTAGGGCTTACTCTTGCTTTATCAGGGCTTACAAGTATTGGGCTTGACTATATGACGTGTGGGCTTAGTGGCACGTTGCAATTTGGATCTGACCTTCTGGATCCTACAAATAATGGACTTAATGTTGTCTGGGCCCTTGCTGGATTGATTGCGCAATCAGGCCTACTACATTCAGCTTGACGAAATTATCATGACACATGTACAGTATTGATCGAAAGACGATTTCATGTATCATATGATGTAATAGGGTGAATTTAATGACTACCTTGTAACGAATCTATCCGAGATGAACATGGTCAATGACACGTCTAAGTTCATCATGGATGATATTGCCCTTCATCAAAGTTTTTTATTTTAATCTATACCACTTGAAGGGCATGTAAATAAGGAACAATTCTACAGAGCCTGTGTCTGTAGCATGGGAGAATGGCCGGATCATCCTCGGCACGTGCTTGGGATGGCAAATGACACGTGAATGGGAATCAGAATGGGCTCCAAATTCTTGGCTCCAAAAAAAAAAAAAAATTTCAGACGAAAATCAAAAATTTTCATCTCCTCCTCTGCTCAAACCCTCCTCCTCTGCTCAAACCTTTTCATCTCCTCCTCTGCTCAAACCCTCCTCCTCTGCTCAAACCTCTCTCCTCCTCTGCTCAAGCCGCTCCTCTGCTCAAGCCGCTCCTCTGCTCAAGCCTCTCATATGCTCACACCTCACGCCTCTTCTGCTCAAACCTCCCGTTGTCTGCTCAAAGGCCGCTCCTCACGCGCAGATCTGCTCAAAGGCCGGTCCTCCTCAGCTCCTCGTCACGCCTCCTCTGCTCCGCTTCTCGGCATTTGTAGGGTTTCTTATTAAGAGGGCCTCTCTTCTTCTTCATCTTCTTCTGGTACGTTTTCTTCGACAATCACTGCTTAATATTTGAATGATAATGGTAGTTTGTGTTTGAGCCACACCATTTCTAGGGTTCGTAGAGATTTTACCAAATTGGGAGAATTTTTTTTACCTGATTTGTTTGGAAAAAATATGTGTTTCCAGATTTGTGTTTCGAAAAAATGTTTTTTACCAAGGAATGCTGATTGGTTTCAACAGCCTGAAACCATGTCGATTTTTTTTTTTTTTAGCTTACTTGCATATCTTCCTTTTTCTTGCACAAATAGATGTTTAGTAAATGGTGTTACAATCACTAATAAAAGATGATTTTTGTGAATTATGTAGCCCTAATTTGTCACCCCATTTTGCCAAATTGTGAAACTGACCCTTGTGAGTCTCTGAATCACCCCATCTTGCATATCTTCCTTTTCTTGCACAAACAGATGTTTAGTAAATGAGGTTACAATCACTAATAAAAGATGATTTTGGTGAATTATTTAGCCCTAATCTTTTATGTAACCCTAAGTACTCCATCTCTGTAAGCTTTCATTTCTAAGTCTGTAAGTCTCCTGTACATTCTTCTTCTTTAAATAAAATCATATTATCTTATCTATTTCTGTTTTGTTTTCTAAAACCTTAACTTCAATCTACGCTCTGACAAGATCTTACAGGTCCTCTCTAAGTGTAAAGCAGGAAACTGTCTTAGAGCTGTATCGATCGATTGCAGTAGATCTAAGTTAATTGTCTTCATTGATTATCTTTGTATGCATATGGTTTAGTAGACTCTTGATTCTGTATCTGATGATAACTACCCGTTTAATAGGTCCAGTAAGAAGAAACTTTGGAATAGATAAGGGATGGATAGTTTAGAAGATATTGAATTCAGCTTATCTATTCCATCCCTTATCTATTCCAAACTATCCATCCCTTATCTATTCCAAAGTTTCTTCTAAACTATCCATCCCTTATCTATTCCAAAGTTTCTTCTTACTGGACCTATTAAAGGGGTAGTTATCATCAGATACAGAATCAAGAGTCTACTAAACCATATGCATACAAAGATAATCAATGAAGACAATTAACTTAGATCTACTGCAATCGATCGATACAGCTCTAAGACAGTTTCCTGCTTTACACTTAGAGAGGACCTGTAAGATCTTGTCAGAGCGTAGATTGAAGTTAAGGTTTTAGAAAACAAAACAGAAATAGATAAGATAATATGATTTTATTTAAAGAAGAAGAATGTACAGGAGACTTACAGACTTAGAAATGAAAGCTTACAGAGATGGAGTACTTAGGGTTACATAAAAGATTAGGGCTAAATAATTCACCAAAATCATCTTTTATTAGTGATTGTAACCTCATTTACTAAACATCTGTTTGTGCAAGAAAAGGAAGATATGCAAGATGGGGTGATTCAGAGACTCACAAGGGTCAGTTTCACAATTTGGCAAAATGGGGTGAGAAATTAGGGCTACATAATTCACAAAAATCATCTTTTATTAGTGATTGTAACACCATTTACTAAACATCTATTTGTGCAAGAAAAAGGAAGATATGCAAGTAAGCTAAAAAAAAAAAAAAATCGACATGGTTTCAGGCTGTTGAAACCAATCAGCATTCCTTGGTAAAAAAACATTTTTTCGAAACACAAATCTGGAAACACATATTTTTTCCAAACAAATCAGGTAAAAAAAATTCTCCCAATTTGGTAAAATCTCTACGAACCCTAGAAATGGTGTGGCTCAAACACAAACTACCATTATCATTCAAATATTAAGCAGTGATTGTCGAAGAAAACGTACCAGAAGAAGATGAAGAAGAAGAGAGGCCCTCTTAATAAGAAACCCTACAAATGCCGAGAAGCGGAGCAGAGGAGGCGTGACGAGGAGCTGAGGAGGACCGGCCTTTGAGCAGATCTGCGCGTGAGGAGCGGCCTTTGAGCAGACAACGGGAGGTTTGAGCAGAAGAGGCGTGAGGTGTGAGCATATGAGAGGCTTGAGCAGAGGAGCGGCTTGAGCAGAGGAGCGGCTTGAGCAGAGGAGGAGAGAGGTTTGAGCAGAGGAGGAGGGTTTGAGCAGAGGAGGAGATGAAAAGGTTTGAGCAGAGGAGGAGGGTTTGAGCAGAGGAGGAGATGAAAATTTTTGATTTTCGTCTGAAATTTTTTTTTTTTTTTTTGGAGCCAAGAATTTGGAGCCCATTCTGATTCCCATTCACGTGTCATTTGCCATCCCAAGCACGTGCCGAGGATGATCCGGCCATTCTCCCATGCTACAGACACAGGCTCTGTAGAATTGTTCCTTATTTACATGCCCTTCAAGTGGTATAGATTAAAATAAAAAACTTTGATGAAGGGCAATATCATCCATGATGAACTTAGACGTGTCATTGACCATGTTCATCTCGGATAGATTCGTTACAAGGTAGTCATTAAATTCACCCTATTACATCATATGATACATGAAATCGTCTTTCGATCAATACTGTACATGTGTCATGATAATTTCGTCAAGCTGAATGTAGTAGGCCTGATTGCGCAATCAATCCAGCAAGGGCCCAGACAACATTAAGTCCATTATTTGTAGGATCCAGAAGGTCAGATCCAAATTGCAACGTGCCACTAAGCCCACACGTCATATAGTCAAGCCCAATACTTGTAAGCCCTGATAAAGCAAGAGTAAGCCCTAATAAGGCAAGTATCTGAAGGATCGACCCAGGAAAGATAGGCCAGCAATACTTTTGTTCTGACTAAGAAACAAATACTAAAGTATAAGTCAGACAAACAAACTTCCTTGCATGGATAACACTTAGAAAGGGAAACATTTCCCGCAGATCTAGGAGCACAAGTCGGGTAGATAAATTTTTCTACATGGACAACTCTCAACAAGGAAATGATATATAGCAAGATCTTTTTCCCTAAACCACACCACCAAAACACTATAAAATGTAGATAAGGTCGATGAACAAAGGTACGCTATAGAATCGAATTTACAGCTTTAAGCCACTACAAGAAATCTATCAATTACCAACAAAAAAATTTCTACGAAATTTAATTTCCTTGTTAATATGGTATCACTGGCAACAAAAAAAATTTCCTTGAAACAACCATAAACTTGTTACTTTTTTTCAACAAAATATATTTTGTGGGAAACTTTCCTTGTTAAATAGGTGGCGGGAAGCATTTCCTCCAAATCTAATTTCCCGCCGAATTGATTTGCCAACGAAATATTTTTTATAGCCACAAAATACTAGTTCCTCGATAATTATGACATCATTTGAAATGAAATATTTTGTTGCTAAAGAAGACTAATTTTAACAACAAATCACATTCCTTGCTAACGAATATTAACACTTATTTAGTAAGGAAATATGTTTTCCTAGATAATAATCACATTATTTGTAATGTTTCGTTTCGTTGAAGATGATTGAGAATTATTTCCATTAATTTTTTCCTTGTTCAAATTCGTTTACTAATTTATAGCAACAAAATAATATTTCGTTGAAAATTGTTATACTATTGGCAACGTTTTTTATTTTGTTGAAACAACATTTTTTTAATGAAATTTCTGTAGCAAGGAAATTAAATTTCATTGATAATTATAACCTTGTTAGTAACAAATTATTTTCGTTGGTAAAAAGTAATAATTACTATCATGAAAATCAATTTCTTGTTAAAATTCACTAACTATTTTACAGCGATAAATCATTATTTTGTTGGAAATTGGTATACTAATAACAACGAATAATTAATCATTATTACATAACCCTTTCGGATAGTCGCTTACTAAGTTTCCTTGTTAAATTAATTACATCTTTACAACAAGGAAATACAATTTTGTTGGTAATTGCAACTTGATCACTATCGATCAAAATATTTCCAAAATTTGGTCAACTCTTTCAATACTGATCAGTATCAATCAAAATATTTTCAAAATTTACACCACCATTTATTTGCGACATAACACCATGAGCAATGGAGTGAATTAATAAGAAATTAATTAAAATACATAATAGTTGAATTTTTTAAACTACTATGTAGTTAAAAAAACCATAAAATAAGTTTTTTAATTTAATTTAAATAATAATATGGTAAGAAAATAGGTTATTAAGAGTGCCAAAATCTAAAATGATATCACACCATTAGTATATAATAGACATAATTTTATCGATAAATAATAAATAAAACTATATAAATATATAAAGAAAATATTCTCTCAAATTTTTTTGGGAAAATAAACTTCTCTCATTCCCAATTTTCTCAAACAAGAACTTCTCAAAATTGTGAAGACTCCCCAAATCAAAATATTTCTCAAATTGTGAAGACTCCCAAATCGTGAAAACTCCCCAAATCAAAATATTTCTCAAAATTGTGAAGACTCGTGAAAATTGGCAAATCGTGAATGCCTCTTGCACGATCCTCTCATTCCCACTCGATTTTCCCTCGTCTTTCTCACGAATACACTTCCTAAAATAATGGGGTGTCTCAATAGATATAATCCTAGCCCTCTACCTTGCCTTTTGCTTAATTGGAGAAAGAACTTGGAGAAGAATAGACATGCGACTGCTGCACTTGTTGGAGAACGATACAACTAGCTGGTATCTATTTCTTTTAACCAATTTGATGACTCTTGCTTGCAGAACTCTTGATAATCTTGCTGTAGAACTATTACTGTTTGTTTTTTTTTTTTTTTTGCTTAACGATACCAAGTTGAGTTGTTGGTGTTCATGATCATTTTATGGTGTTGTTCATGTTCTTCTTGCTGGGATTTGATTAATTGGATTGGTGGTAAATGGTTTTGTGAGATTGTGTTCCATTTATTAATGTAGCTTACCTATTTGAAGAAATGTTTAGCTAGGACTCTGTACAACATCGGAAATAGACAAGTTTGAGTAAACATAGGGAGTAGACAAGTTTTAAAACACAACTGTAAAAATTATGTTTCAGATATCCTAAGATAATCAAGGTTGAGTAAAATAAATAAATAGAGAGAGAGCTTTGAAATAAAGACTACACCCATGATAATAGGAACTCTGCCACACAGGGAAAACAAGAACTTTATATTGAGGTTGATTCCATTTTATCATGTAGGAAAATAATTATTTGTGCAATTTGATTTCCAAAAGCATGAACAGGTCAGAATCTTAACAACACAAGTATGAGATGCAAAAAATCAATTAATGAATCAAGGCAACTTTACAACACGCTGCTTATCGTATGTATTCTTACGCATACTCAACTATATAGTTCTACCATCACACTATTAATCCTAATTCTGTAATGAACTATCAATAAATATTTTTATTAATAAAGATAAATTTTTGGCAATGGTGGAGTTGTACAAAACATGGAATGAGCTGGGGCAAACCCTTTGAGACATGGATCAATACAAAATAAATGTGGCCTTTCTAAGGCATACAACTATTGACCCAACCAGTCAGCATACAACAAATTAATCCTCAAAATATGAACTTATTGTGGTATTTGGCCCAGCCTTATGCTGCTGAGGCCTCTGGAAAAGTTCACTCCATTTTTCTTCCAAGAACCTCACCCCACCATTAGAGCTCCACAGAGCCACACTTTAGTCAATGTGAAGGTGATCGTGACACCTTAGGTATTTCTTTGAAATGTAACTAAGTCGGGCATAGGCAACAAAAACTAAGTTCAGGTTGATGATTGATGTTTTTTATAATGCTTTTATTTTTAATATGTTTTGGGTTGATTTATTCATTGTTAACTATTGCTTTTTTTAATACATATTTGGAGCATAGTTGTTTTCAATGCTTAAGGTTAACAAACAAGTGAAGAAAATAAAAATGTATCATCTAAATAAAGTCACTTATGCCTCATTTTTCTTCTTGTGCTTGTGATTGAAATATACAATCAGTTAAAATAAAATGCTTAAGGTTTTCATATTTATTTTTATTGAGTTTGCATTGTCAAAAGGCACATCTAGATCTAAAGTTGTAATCGATTTCACTCTCATGCGTCTGGTGATATGACAGCGTCCAAAAGGCACATACTATCAACGGATGCTTTTGAAGTTACAGGGGGAGATATAACACAAGCACAAGAAGAACAAATGAACAATGCAAACTCAATAAAAATAATAAATAAATAAATAAATAAAAGCATACCCACTCACACTTAGTTTTAAACTACTTTTAACAAATTTGTCAATTTTCCAGAAATTTTTTTGTTCTCGACTTGACCTCGCATTGCTGAATGTCTAATACATATATATACCTTATAACTTTGTTTAAACATGGTAACGATTATACAAAACACATATAAGGTGACATGTAGGTGCAATAAAAAATCGACGTGTACATGTGATCCAAACTTTTATCATGAATCCAGAGGATGGCAAACCACTGGTGTGAATCTACATCATTGAGAGGAAAGGTAGGGAAAAAGAATTTTGGATGAAGGCATCAAGTATGTGGCGAGATGTCAAGGTGGTTGACAAAGAACACATTTATCAATGTTTGAAGGCAAGTTCTAAGTTATTATAATTATTTTATTGTATTTTTTTTTCATTTGTTGTTGAAAACATACATTAGTATTCAATTTGTCGTTTATGACTTTGCAGGATAAGTTTGAAATTGATACAAGTTATCCTCATGTTATTCTCACTATTGATGACATGATTCAACATCGCCTATCTGATTATCGGTCAGACTTATACAAACATTATAAGAAGTTTGATACACGTGAGGAAGCACTTCAGAATGCACCATTAGAAGTTACGATTGGATGGATGGAAAGTCCTCTGTGAACGATTTAGTTCAGAGAAATTTTAGGTAATCTACATATCTGTATATAAATTATTAATTTTAAATGATAAAGATAAATAGGTATATTCTTATAGACTACAAATCCTTACATATAATTCCATTATATTGTTTAACGTTGTACACAGAAAAGAAGCAAAAGAAATTTTTCAGAATAAGAAAATTATGTGAATTGCCTCATACCTCAGGTTCCAAGTCATTTGTTCGAAATCTATATGATAAGGTAAGATTCTTAATTGCGTAATTTTTATCATATCTTATATCACATATCATTCATTACAATATGTTATAACTGCGTAGCGAAATCCAGAGACTGGCCAAGTGCCTAGTGAGATAGATCATTACAAGAACGTATATTGTCGAAATTGACTAGAAATTAAATTATATAGGTGCTTAACTTGTATCTTATCAGCGTTTAATTGTGTTATCACAGCAAAATATGGAACTAATGTACAATGAACCAACACCAGATGGTACTAAAAGGAATGAATTGGATATCATGACTGAGGTCCTTGGGACAAAATCAGGATATGTACGTGGGCTAGGGCATGGAGCCAAGCTCATGGTAACCGCTAGATCAAGCTCCAAACGTAGTTTAATAGAGGTGAGTGTTAGTCGTAGAGCTGAGAATGCTGAAAAGAGAATCAACAATTACACAAATGAGTAGATGAGTTGACAGATGAAATAAGGATGAAACAAACTACGATGGAGACGGAGTTATCAAAATGGGTGGACCAAATGCAAAAGGACCAACAGAATCAGATACAAAATATGTTTCAGAATTTCATGTTAGGACATACACAGCTGTCTGGAGCCTCGAGTCATTCACGGTAATGTTTATTTTTTCCACGTCAAGTAATTTTTTTTTCATTATTTTTGCTTCTTACTATTTGTTTGTTAAGAACATGGCAAACAAATACTGTGAAGCATTTGAGTAGTTTAATTGTGAAGCATTTGAGTAGTATCTATTAGTCGTTTAATTGTGGAGCATTGAATAGTTTAACTGTGAAGCCACCTTTGCTCTTTTGTGTGGTAATATTTTGAGTGAGAATTATTGGATGACATAGCAGTCCATTTTGGATGTGTTTGACGATTGGAAGGGCCAAGCTTATTGTAAGGGTACAAGCAAGGTGGTTTGATCAGTTTGGTCTCTCATTCATTATGCAATCATGTGAGTGATGTGGCAAGAAATGAATACAAAGGTGTTTGAGTCTAATGCTGCTTCTATGGACCAACTGTGGGTTTTGTCCATGATCATTTAATTGGTTTCTGAATGATATATATATATATATATTGATGGTCCAGGTTTCCATCTCCCAAAAATCTATATAGAGCATCCAAGTTACATGCTGAGAGTACATGCATTCAAATAAGATGTGCTTCTCTGTTTCAATATCCTGGTTGCATAAGGGACACAAATTATGTTGCGCAGTCCCCCATTTCTTGAGTTTACTCAATGTTTTCAAGGCTCCGTGACTTAATACCCAGGTAATGAAGCTATTGCCTTGGTATATTGCCCTTGAACCATGCTATGCTAGCCCAGTCTAATGTCCCGTTTCTTTTCCTAACTGCATTATAAGTATCTCTCATCTGAAACTGTCCATCACTACTCACAGTCCACAGTACCTCATCCTGTTTGCTTGCATCTAATTCAACATCTATCAGATAGCTAGGAGTATCATCCAATAGATTGCCTATACTTTGAGGTATACTCATGCATTCTCTCTTATATGGCCAAGACCTTAGCATCCTTATGAGAGTCGAGTCATACAACAATTCCTGCGGGAACCATTCCATTAGTATACCTTTTGGGTGCCAAGGATCTATCCAAAAAGGGTTTTCTTCCAAGAGTTCACTTTTTTCTTAACATTTTCAATGATTGGCATGCATTGAGTATGAGATAAGTAGGAAGAAGTCATAGGTAGCCCAAGATACTTAACCTTGAGTCTGTTAGAATCCAACATGCTTACCATATGAAATTACCCTGAATTTCAATTTTGATGAGTACCCAAGTGTGTTAGAATCCAACATGCTTGTAATGGTGTACTATTTTGTTTGTTATTTGTCCAACATGGTTTTTTTTTTTTTTTAAACTGCAACATGTAATCTGCAATTCAGTTCATAACACAGTTATGATGCAACATCACTTAAGTTTCAGTTTACAAATGCACAAATCCTACTTTTTGAATAATCTTTTCCCGGATTAAATTACATCCATCAACCTCCGCTCAAGTGCTCTCTACATGATTGGCTTCAGATTATAAGCTGCAGCCAATATATCGAGCAACAAGTAGTGGGGCTCCAACTCTTCGTGCCACAATGGAAGGTCATTACCAGGATAGAAGTTCCTTGTCACTCCCTCGGAGTTGATAATAACAGTGTGACCAACACCTCCAATTTCACCATCTCTAACGATGGCAAGGGACACTGCCTTCACGACCATTTTCTCAACTTCATCTTTAGTCATTTCTTCTTTCCATGCTTGATCAAAGAATCCATATAGGTAGCTAGAGCCAGACCCTCCAATGGAAAAAGGGCTCTCCAGAATTGTCTCTCCAAGAGGCACTGAATATATTTTGCCTCCTTCATAACTTGTCCCACCCCCCAACTAGCATAAGACTATTGTGTGCTGATTTGTGGAGTATGACAGCATAGTCTTGTGCTATTTGTGTGCTGATTGTGTGCTGTATTGTGTGCTGATTTGTGTGCTGATATCTGAAGCATAGTCTTGTTTCTGTATGACAACAACTTGACAGTGGCTGGCTGGCCCAACTGTATTGTGTGCTAATTTGTTTGCCCAACATGCTTACCATATGAGATTTGTTTGTCCAGCATGCTTACCATATCATATACAATTCATTATTTGTTTAATAAGCTATTGGCTATTTCTAGATTTTAATGTTAAAGTCTTTTGGTTGATTGAAAGATTGTTTTATTTTCAGAGATGAGAGCAATATTAATGGAGTCGAGGAGAGCGACAATGATGAGAACCACTAGAAAAGAAATTATTGTTTGAAGAAAGTACACCTCGAAGTCTCCTGGCTACTCAACCAAGTTGTGGGTGTTGTTTAGCATGCATATGTCGAAGAACTTTTGAATTCCACTATGACGGAATTAATATTTACTTGATTTTTTAAAAATTATTTATTGAATTTTAATTGATACGAAGTTTGTAGGATTGTTAGTGGAGCTTAAAGATTATTTTGATGATTATATTGTTAGACTTAATTTTCAAGATTTGTTCTATGACAAGTTTGGTTAATTTTTGCATAAGATTGTTGATAAAATATCCAATGTTGGTTGAAGAGTAGTCGAACAATTTGGCGACAAAATTGAAAGAAAATTTATTACCAAATCATTCCTTGATTAAAGTAGTTTAACATGTATATTAAAGACAATTTTCCTGGGGTATAAAACAAACAATTTGTCTTGGTATGAAACTATTTCTGACAAAAATTATGTTGGTATTCATTAAATTTTCCTACAAAATTTTCTTGGAAAATGTTAAACTATTTGTTGTTTATCCTAAGCCTTTTTCAAGGAGCATTTCATGGTTAAATATATTATACATTTATCAAGGAATAATGTTTTCTTGATGAAATTATATTGTTTAGCTACAAAATTGTGTTTTCTTTGTATATATGCTTATGTGTTTAGCAACAATTTTTTTCTTCTTGGTATAGGTAAATACCTCTTCCCACAAATCACCCTTGGATTTATGAACCCTTTTCTGCAACAAAATAAATCGTTTGATAAGATGTTTGATTTTAACAACGAATTTCCTTGGTAATTACTAACGATACCTATGAAAACTTTCGTGATATACATGCATTTTATCATTGAAACTGTTTTATGATAAAGGTTGTTACCTTTGCCAACGCCAATTTTCCTTGACGATTTAAGATTTTTGAGAAAAAATTCATAGGTAAATTAAAATAGTTTCTTGCAACAAACAATCTGTTGGTAAATACATTTGATTTTTACCAACGAATTTCCTTGGTAGTTGTCAGTATTACCAACAAAATATTTCCTTGACTTATCATCCCTTTTACCAACAAAAACTATAATTCCTTTGGCAAATACCTTTAAGCTATGGGGATGCCTCCAGGAACCACCAACGAATTTTTTTCCTTGTTAAAAATATTTTCAACAAATTTTGAGCTTTGTCAAGGACATTTTTTTCTTGAAAAATGCCTTAATTGTTGTAGTGAGCCTCGTCTGAGCCTTATCTAGCATCAAAGTGCCATCAGCCGCCACACGGTGGTCTTTGTCTCATGTGCGTTCCTGTGCAGGTCTAGGTAAAGATGAGGAAGGGAGCATAAATCAACTACATCAGTTTAGCGCCGTCTATTGGGAACAACAGAATTCTTCGAAAAAAGTAGTAGTTCCACCTTTCCCAAAGAGCCAGAAAGACGGTGACAACAAGGTCTCGCAACAATGGAGACGTTGTTGAACCCTCGAACTAGCAAAGCGCACCAGCTTCTGTGCCACACCACCGCAAGAAGAACCCTCAAACCTCCGCGCCAGTGCCAGCCGTGGCGGACCCAATGATGGACCTACTGTCAACCCAGATGCAACAAATCGCACAAGCGGTGGAAATACTTAATCAAAAAATCATCCAACCACAGGAGGAGACAGTGAGCAGCAAAGAGCCCAGTCCCCAGAAGGTTCCAGAGATCAAATTTTGGAGAGCCGCGTTGCCCTACAACTTTTCAATGGACCAAAGATGGAGGAGTAGCAAACAAGGACCCAGCTTCCAGAGCCGACAGACAAGTCTCGCACAACCGAATCCAGCAAAGCGCCACAAATCTAGACATACTGTTCAACCTCACTGTCCCTCCGTTCATGGATCATATCATGGACGAACTGCTGCCAAAAAATACTCCGTATCGAAGTTGGAGTTTTACGATAGGACGGGAGATTTGTCCGCTCACTTGCATCACTTCCATTATGTAATGCCACTCAAAAAGGGTCCGATGGGATAATGTGTCAATCATTCCCTACTAAACTGAAGAAGTCAGCGTTGATTTTGTTTCACAACCTCCTCCTAAGTCCATTGATTCATTCCGGACATTGGCGATGGTGTTCCTCGGAGGCTTTGTGGGAAGCCAACCACGAATCGGGAAGGGCTTGTACTATTTACTGACCCTAAAACAGAAGCAAAATGAGACGTTGAGGGAATATGTCACGCGCTTCAATGATGAGTTGACTCTCATTGATGGTTGTAATGATGACAATGCCTTCACCTCGGTATAAGG
>QNQO01005356.1:0-29165 GCA_003290165.1 Berberis thunbergii
GCATAGAATCAAACTGTGAACAGTCTTTAGGTCTCCTCTTGACTGTTTTCATGATACACATGACCATTTAGAGGCTTGTTTGACTCATTCTAGTTTGGACTTTGATGTTGATGATTCCATTAGGGAAGTCAATGATTTGGTTTGACTCAGTCCCCATTGTGGATCCTAGTTATAAATGGAAGTCTAAAGTGGAGCCTCTTCCACTCAGTGAGTCAAAACTAGTCCCATCAGTTGAGCCACCTGAGTTTGACCTTAAACAATTACCTGACACCCTCAGGTATGCGTTTTCAAGTACTGATGATACTTTTGCCTGTTATTATTTCATCTATATTGAATTCAAAACAGGTTGTCCCAAAGAAGTCGGGAGATATATTTAATGAGAGACTACATGCCATAGGTAGTGCTAATTCTAGGTTTGGGGTGTTGTTGCGTCGTCTATCTCATCATCTTGGTGTAATCCATTTTGTTACGATGAACCTGTACCACCCGACATATTTATAGACATACCACTTTCATCCCTTCATATTGACTGATGCTACCTATATGGATCCATTGTTTGTAAGAGATGATTTCAATTTCACCATCCTGATGTGGAATTATCCAATCTTCTGATTTGGAACCAGACTTAGGATGTTCCTTTAGGAGTAGGAGGATCCTTTGTTGCATATACTACTTGCGACCTAGTCATGTTTAAGATCCATATTGACTTTCCAAGGAATGCGAGCTTCTTTACCATTTCTATATGATTTTAAGATGGTGTCCTTGCAAGCTTTTGGGATGTGTTAGTATATCTTGTGTCGCATGTGGTTGCTATTTTTGAGTGGACTGTCCTCAACTTTTCAGGTTGTTGGTATACGATTCCCTTCACCCTTTTGAGGTGAGTTCCCTATGTTCTTCCTCGTCACTTCATGATAATCACTCATGAGGGAGAATATATGTCGGGCTGACGACGTTAAACCAAGCGCTCCTAAGAGGCAGCCTAGCTTTAGTTGTGTGTCCTTGCTGTTAGTCTGGATTGATTTTCGAGTACGCTATTCAGTTGTGTTTCATTCTACTCGTTAGCTCCATAACAGTTTTGACTTACAACCTTGTTTTTTTTAGTTTTCTTTGTTGATGTCGAGTCTGCATTGTATCGATTTCTAATGACAACTCCATGATTCTTATGTTGTGAGCCTCATTGATGGATGACTTCTTGGAAATTGGTAAAATCTTTCCCATGGTAATATCACTCTAACTCTCGTCTTTTTTTTTCCTGCATTTGTAATGATCATCATTTTATACATTGAGGACAATGTTTGGTTTAGGTTTGAGGGTGACGTTTAAGATTTTTTCTGCATTTTTTTGAAAATTTTGAAATGAAATGTATTTCACAATTGACTATTGTATTCTACTCAATCTCCATTGAATACATAGTTAATTATGACTATGTGAAAATTTTCGATTTGAAAATGCATTCAAATCTAAGTTTCTTTCCAATGAAGAGGATGTGTTTTCAAGTATGGCCTTTAAATTTGAGGAATCCATGCTTTCACTTGTCACTTTTATATATCAATAGGAAAGCATATGGTTTGATATTATCTTTAAGTTAAATATATTTCATGAGATTTTTTTCAACTCGATTACTTTTTGCACTATAAGCCATATTAGCATGATTTGAAGTGATGAGTGAGATATGAGCTAGAAATCCTTAGAATAATAGTTGAGACTTAACCCGTTGAAGTTTTGAGCCATTCTTTTCTTTCTGAGTGTTAGATAAATATACTCTAATTTTTCTTGAGTTCGCATTTAAGTCGTTGATGATCTCATTATTCTCATTTTCTTTTATCAATTGCTTTGAGAATGACATTAAAATTAAATTATTGCACTAGAACTTTTTAGTTTTATTTAGTTGAGATGTCATAATGCCAACCTGAACTAAGAAATGATGTAGGCAAGTTTTTCTTAAATCTTTTCTAGCCTTTTTACTTACCCACTCATTAGTTCCCTTTTGAAGCCCTTTGAGCCGTTGATAGCCTTTTTTTTTTAACCCCTTATCAATACCCAATTTATCTAAGAATGTATATGGATGAATGTTAGTTGGAAATGGGCAATTAGAAAGAGCAGAGTCAAATATACCATGAGTCCTCAGTGTTGAAACATTCTATTGAGTAGAGAGGAAAAGCATGTAGTCGAAAAAAAAAAAACGATGTCAATAAAAAAAAATGAAGATAGTAATTGATGGTTAGAACATTGATTTACTCTTCATAGCCCTTGTGTTAGTTTAATGGGTGTATACATTCTTAGAGATTTTTCGTATACCTTTTTCCATTATTTGTTAGCCATTACCTAAGCCCCATTATAACCTATTTAAAGTCCTAGTTGATCTTAAGAGATGGTTAGTTTCGTAGACGTGGAGATTGAATAAATAAGAACTATGGTGTATGATTTAACATTCTCAAAATAATGGATATTCCTGTCCATGAGATCATATTCATTCCATTTTTGAAAAGTCCGTTTTCATATTACTATATGTGAGATGATTGTTTTCCATTATTTACTCTTTTCCTCACATATAAACTGAGTGAAATATCAAATCTCTGAGTGTTTCATTGTGAGTGACATGAGAGGTTTGAAGTCAAAACAAACTTTCTAAAGGAGATTTAGTAATTGTTTACTCTGAAATAAAAAGTTATGTTGATAAGGCCATGCACACACACCACTTCGAGTTGGGAATAATTGATGAAATTTATTTAACCTTTGGGTATTATTAAATTGTTGTGAGACTCTTTGATATATTATTGTGAGACTGTTAGCTATTTTCAAAATTTTTTGGCAATTAAATTCTTACTCTGAGGGATAATAGATCAAGTTACCATGTTTTGAAAATTTATTAAGTCATAATGTTTGTGGGTAACATTTCTGGAAACCCTCACGAGACTATAACTCGTCCACAAGAGTAATCTAGGGGTTTAAAGCCTTGTTGCACGTTTAAGGTAAGTGCAACCGATGATCCCTGCGAAAGTGAGTTAGATTTTATTTTATTGTTTTGCTCGAGGACTAGCAAAATATAGGTTTGGGGTATTTGATATTCACATAATTATTACATAATATATCCCTTAATTTATATATGTTAGTGTTTCGATTATTATAATTTATAATAATTATTTTGTTTTCATGTTTGGCAGGAATTTGAGCGTTAACGATGAAATGATATTAAGGCCGACAACTTAAGGACTGACAATTGGTCAATTCTAGTTGGTGGTTACAAAGCAAAGAGACACATATCTAAACCTAACCCTAATAAACCTAGGTCCACCTAATTAACCTAAGCCCAAACCGAAAACATGCTAACCTAAAAACCCAAGCCCAATATAATATGAGAACCCTATTAGCTTCCCCATCTTAGAGAAAGGGGCTCATCTCTTATTCTCTCTTCTTCCACAACCCCTCTCCCCTCATCTCTTTTCCAGCCACCACACCACCCTGCGGCAATCCTCGCTCGATAGGAGAGCCGGCAGCGCGATAATGCCGCCATCACCACCTCATCCTTGTCCTCTACCATCAGCCGCCACCTTCTACATCCCTCTCTCTGTTCCATCATCCCCACCACCGCCCAGCAACCTCGCCACCAGCACCACAACCACCGCCACTAACCACCGTGAAATAGGGGCGTGACAACCCTGTTTCACTTTACAAACCTCACCAGACCATCTTCTCCGCCATCACCCGAACACCAACGTCGTCTCTCTCTCTCTCACAGCCACCAGCACCCGAGCACCACCACCATCAGCCGCCGCGAAACAGAACAGAGGAGAATAGACCCTGTTTCTCCTCGCTCGCCACAGACCCTGTTTCCCCTCTTCTCTCGGCCTCTCTTCGTCTCGAGCTCCTTCCTGCCTCCTTCTCTCACGACCACCGTCAAGACCAGACCAAGCACCATCACCACCACCTCGTGAGACAGAGCTCGCAATCACAGTAACAGGGAGCCCCGTTCCTCACCCTCCTTTACGTTTTTGTTGATATCTAACTGTTTCCTCACCTTTTCTCTTCTTGTGTAGGTTCTGGAAGCGATTTAAGGTCGAGGACGGTCGTGAGGAGTGAAGGAAGGCCGCGGAGAACAGCCGCTGTCACGCTGGAGAAGACGGTGGAGCAGCGCAGTATTGTAGCAGAGGCGGGAATTGGTTAATTCGGTTATTTGGCTATTCACACCTCAGCTATCTTTAAGAGCCACCACAGAGTGCTTTTGGCCAGTTTTCTCGGGATTCGCGTCCGTGCAGAGATGACTTCCACCTCCATTGATGCTGTGACCACCACTACTATGGATAGCTAAACCCTTCGCCAAGGCTACGATGAAACCACAGGATTTCCTAGAGTTTATGTATTTACATTTATTGGTTTCTTTATGCTTGAACGTTAAACACATTTGATTTATGATTTTCAATAATTTGCTTTCACCGATTATATCCTGATTAATTATTTAGACTAGTCGGTAGTTAGAAGTACCCTTTGTTGAAATTCAAAGCCTGATTTAATCAATTAATCTGAATCTGTGATTGTGTGAGCCGTAAGAAGACACGCAATGCTAGGGGTTTAGGATTAGTTAAAATAAACCTGTGATTGTGTGTGCCGTAAGAAGACTCGCAATTCTAGGGGTTTATACCTATGCCGAAATCAATTGTGAACTTAGATTAATCTTTAGGTTAGTCATGTTAAATCTTGAAAACAATATTTTTGATTACACAAATCTCAAAGAACCTGTGGTGGATTCAATGCCTTGGTTTCCTTTCTCATATTCTTTAAAACTTTTTATTTTGTTTTTAATTTGATTTTTATTTAGATATTTTAATTGTTGTAACCCCATTTAAATTAGTTTAAGTCAACTTAGAAAATTTAATTGCAACCACAGTCCTTGTGGGATCGACCTGTACTTGCCATTGTCTACCAGTTACACACTGTGCACTTGCAGTTATTAAAATTAGGTTAAATTAACCTATTTATTTAGGTTAGTTAAATCTGCATCAAATATATATATAAATTTTGAAGTCTGTTTAGGAGTGTTGACTTTGAACCTTCGATATCTAGTAGTTTATGCATACATGGGTTCGTGATTCTAAGAGTAGGCTTGTCCGACAAGACTTCGAGGAGTTCTTTGAAGTCCCCATTACCTATTTAGGTTCATCATCCTTGTCCACTGAGATGGTTTAGGGGAGGGCCTTTAATGATTATTTTGCCTCTCTTCCTAGTAGTGCTCCATCTTGTATTGTCTTACCTGAGACAAGTGCAAATAGTTTTGAACTCAAACCATCTATTATTCATCCCTTGCCCTCTTTTTATGGTTTTGAGAAAGAAGACCCTTATCTTCATGACATTTGTGCCACCATGAAGTTCTTGAAATAGTTTTGAATTTCTTGACATTTGTGCCACCCTGAAGTTTCAGAGCTGAAAATATTCCATGAATCCTCGGGATTGAAATGTTTATTGTGCAAAATGGGAAAACATGTCGTTGCTTTTATATATATAAAAAAAAATTGATGCTTTGAAAACAAAATAAAAAGAAAAAAAAACATTATGAAGAAGAATTTTGAAGGAAGAAAATTAATGGTGTACAACATTGGTTCATTCTTCAGAACCCCCACGTGTTTATTAAAGTGTGTATCCAGTCTCAGAGAAAATTTGCATACCTTTTTCCATTCTTGTTTGCCAAAATCTTAGCCTCATTTCAACTTAATAAAGACCTAATTGATCCTAAATAAAGGTCAGGTTCATAGACGTGAAGATTAAATAGACAAAAACTATCACTACACCAAAATGCCCATTAGCAACGGTTTTGAACCGTGGGGGTAACCCGTTGTCACGGCTTAGAGCCGTGGGCTGTAGAGGCGTCGCTAAATCCCCAGTAACGGCTAAAAACCATGGCAAAAATATTAGCAACGATTTTATACTCGAGGACGGTTGATGATTTAGCCACGGTTTTAAGCCGTGGCCAGTACTAGCCACGGTAATAAGTCGTGGCAAGGTATGGCTACGGTTCTTAGCTGTTGCAATAGTTAGCCACAATTTTTAGCCGTGGCAAAATTATTTTATTTTTTTTTGTCACAGTTTTAAGCCAATGCAGTTCTACTGACATTTTGACCCACTATAAGGCAATAAAGAAGTGATCAAAGTCGGGTCACATGGAACAAATATATTGATCCCACTTCATACCATGGGACTAAATATTTTGGTACTTCTGGGTGTAAATAAGAGAAGAGTGAATCAATATCAATTTGGTTCCATTGACCATCAACTGGAGTAATTTTGATTTTAGATACAGTTTATATTGATGACAAACATCATGTACAAATCAGGAAATACAAATTAAACCATCCACCTCGGATTTATTACATTGCACAACAATATCATCCTCACTAGCCGTATTACGTACAAACACATTAAAATTAAGTAAAATCAACAGCTTGGTGCAGCCAAATCATCAGCTTGTTTTCTGCAAGAGAAAAAAATAGGAGAAGCTTAGTATTCAGACTGTCAAATTTGTATCATTCTGTAATGAACTTTAAGTATATGTAGAGAGAGACTGTGTACCAAAAAGCGCATCTTTAAGATTGCAATGATCTCCTCATGATCTATTCTTGTTTGTGTATATGCCTCGACCTTCTCCATCTCCTACATAATAGATTCAGCAATTGGTAAAATATCGATCTTATAAGTTAATCCCTTAATAGACCTAAAAAAATATGTAAAGGAATTGATGGCACACCTCAAGCCATAATGTCAGCCTAGGCCTTCCTATTGTGATGTCATAATTCTTTACATCCAACAATAAGCGAGCGTATCGCTGAAAGAATGGTATGTAGGCAATATCCACGTGAAGGTCACATACAAATGTTAACTCAATCATTAGACGCAATAAGGATGAACTAAAAAAGATAAAACAGAAAATATCTAACGCGGAGGAAAAGATATATAAGTTACTAGACTGAACTGGCCAAGGAAGAAAGGCCCGTCATCGAATTTGGTGATAACAGTTTCCAGGTGATCGAAGGTAGGATCTGACGCAGGTAAGTGATGCAAATCAGTCCTTGATCTGACGCAGGTAAGTGATGCAAAACCTGAATACAAATGGATCAATAAACCTTATTATCACACTAAATGAAATATCCCCGTAAAGGGAATTTTCAGACAAATCCTTGAATGAAGGGCAAAATATTATCTACCTTTACAGGATTGACTCTGCCACGTGCTGAATGGTGTTGCATTCTATCTGGTCTATTTAACCGGTAAACATCAAGGCCACAAGATCCCAACTCTGAAGCATGTGTTGTCCCTTGATATTCAAAGTTGTGGCAAGTAAAGCAATCGAGCTGAATTAAGACCATTGGTTGCATACAGATCCCAATAAAGTGGTGCCTAGAAAGCAAGAACAGAATTTACTAAGACTATCCAATTGAGATAAAATCAACAACTATAAGCAATATATTTTCAAAGTTATTTGACCCTACAACAAAAGATGTCTGCCAATCATGGCAATGAATTATATCCGGTTTCTTGCCAGCTTGAATAAGCAACTCAAGTGTTGCACGACTGAAAAATGAGAAGCGTTTGAAATCGTCATGCTCTCCATAAAACTTTCCCCTCCAAAAGAATTTATCTGGATGGTGAGGCTCAATGAAGTAAACAAAAAGGCCTGCATCATAAAAATACCATTCAAAAATGAGCTATTTCAACCATGTATAGTCTAGTGTATGTGTGTTTGTATTGTGTGCTCAATACCTTCAACCGTTCCACCCAGACTTTATTTTTGAATAGATTTCCATCAAAGTAAGACTCTAACGTGACATCTAAAGCCTGCATGAATAGTTAATCTATGTAAGAAAACATATTGGTCCAAGAACTTCTTTAGAATCTACCATTGACATACCCTCAGGTCAACAATGCGATCATATTGCATGCAGTCATATTTAGGAATAACTATCTCAACAAGGTGTCCCTTCTTCTACAGTGTTTTGCCAAGTCCAGACACAACATCTCCCAAACCGCCAACCTATGAAATAAATAAAAAATGACTAATAAGGATTTCACTTTCCATTACCTGAGCCTAATAGCAATGTTAAGAGCTCATGGAATAAAGGAGCAGGCTACTTGAATTAATCAGATGTTCAATCAATAACATAATCTCTTATTCATCAGTGTGCAGTCAACTAGGCTGATCACGGCCAAATATCATTTGAAAAACATCTACAAAATTTGCATGCATTAGGTGTATGCAAATTTTTTTTTGGAAGGCTTGGTACTATTAATTAGATAAGGAAACACAAAGGTCACAGGGACTAAAGCATCAATACATAAAAATTCAAATCTCAGTTATAATCCATCTAAAACAAGGGTAATGGAAGAAAAGACTAACTCCTGCTGACTAACAATAAATCCTCCTTTTTTTTATTCAGAACCAACAAATATATTAGAGAAGAGCATACAGCATAATAGGTAGTGGGAAAAAAAATCTGAAGGCCATCATTACCATGTTCCCATATTGACCTTGAGCTATCTTTCCTATATGACCCTTCATGCCTTTGAAAATTTTCTTCCTTGCCTGAAACCAACAAAAAAATTCAGAAATAACCATCTCGAATAAATCTAAAATTGCAAAGGATCCCCCTTAAGTCATTTGCAACAAACCTTAGCGCCTCCATTTTTTATACAGAGAATACCAAGCTTTGAACCATCTCTAGTATGGATCATTCGAGCAAGTAGCGGGCCTGACAGCTGCTCAATCACATCTGTGGCAGAGGACTTTCAACTTACTCGATTTAGAGTTTGAACTAAATAGAAATGCATATGAAAAAAAGAGAATTTTTTTTTATATATATATTTTGCTTACCTTGTCAGCAATTGTCAGGTACTCCAATAATGCAGTGAGTATGATAGAATGGTCCACTATTCCTTTTTCTAAAATTGGTTGAATTACTGAATACATGTGCCTAAGAACTGAAGCTTTACTTAGACCCAATTTAGAAATTACATCTACCAACCTGAAAAAACAAGACAAATAAAATCCAAACAAGTGAACAATAAAAAACCAGAAGCTCCCAGTAGCAGAGCAAGAATTTTGGGTTAGAAAATAGTTCCACTCTGATCAATGAGTAATCATTCTTTAAATGTTATTTAGGTGCAAAAGCTTAATGATGACGTATCAAGTTGAGAAATGTTTCTATTATTTACATTCTATGTTAGGAAAGGTCAATGTGGGGTATGATTATTTGTTGTTCTTTTTTTTTATATAAAGTAATATATCCACTGACTTAAGGAGAAAATAATCGGTGTTCCAGATCCGAGGTTTAGATTTTTTTTTCTAAGGTCTAGATGATAGCATGACACATACTGAGCAATCTATAGAGTGATAGCTGAGCAATGGCCATGCATACTACGATGCAATTTAGAGAAATTGATGACACTCTATTTGATAATATATCAGTTATTATCACTTATACACAAGAAGAAACAAGCATTCAAAAAGATCAGCTTATATTAGCGGATAATATATCACAACTTTGTGGTACTGGGGTTCCTTTTTGTTTTCGACTGAACCATCATGTGCAAGGAGGACCGGACCAAGCAGTGACCGAGTATTAGCTTTGCCTAAATCTTGGCAGTGTTCTTAGAAAAATGCCTGAGCTGATTGCACAGATGTAAAAAGGAGATATGGATATGCTTAATGCTTGAAGCAAACCTTTTTTCTTTAGATGAAGCCAAATCCTTGAACAGCTGAAACTCTGTTGAATACAACTCGAACAATAGATTTTGTCTCTGAGATGCATTTCCCAATTGGTAGGCATGTTCAACAACTGCCAAATAAGAACCATTAGGCAATATTAAAAACATCAGGCCTGCAGAGTTCGACCAAAAATGCACGAATATGTAATAAAGAAATATAGAATGTTTTCACAAGAAAACATGTTTCTATAAGAAACTTTGTGCCCCTTTTTCTCCTACTTCTTAGCCTGGGAGCAACTAAAGTCCATTTTCAAAAGCAACCAATGTTAAAGACATCAGTAAAGTCTGATATCACTCAACTAAGTCAAACAACTCCAAGCAAAATAATGATCCACCATACCCAAGATTACTCAAACTTTGACTTTAACAATCCTTGGATGTATTTAACAAATAAAGCAACAGACTTCGCAAAGAATAAAAATACAAGAAAACTTCTATTGCTGTAAACTAAATCGGTTATAACATACGAACAGATCCAACCATATGAAGGAGAAGAGAGGCGACATGCCCATGGAGGGCAGAGATGAAACCTTCCAACTGTTTTTTAGAGGCTGCAGCATCATGAAGAAAAAATAATCAGAAAGAAAAAAATCAGATTTTCAATGCCCTAAATCTCCAATCAACATTGTCGTAACTTTCAATTTTCCACTTTCTCGGCAGAAACATACCATTGTCTAACATCTTTTTCACTAGATGAACTGAATATGCGTTACGTACAAGCGTAAGAAGATCTGGCTGGAGCTCCTTAAATATGGCATCTCGTTTAGGTTAGGTACAGTACTTGACACGAGTCTAATATGAAACAAGCAAAGCCCTACTGCAGTTAATAGTAAATCAAATGAAAATGGATGAGAAGTCAGCAAGAGAATAATATTTACCTACCAAAACCCGAGAAGATACATGGGACATGGCAATTTCAGGTATCTTCCCCTTCATCTTCTGTACAGCTTCACTCACCATTCTTAAAATATTAAAATGAGCAAAGTTAGCCATATTACTGCAATATTTCTACAAAAGAACCCCATTATTAAAAATGAACTTCTTACTTCGATTTGTCTTCTTTAGCAATATTGTGCCGCCTCATTTTCTCCAATAGGGTTGCAAGCTCCTATACAAACCAAATATGAAATGTAACAAAGAATTTTATTTTTTAAAAATAATCCTTTGACCAATCAAAAAAATACATAACCCCTAAAAGAACTTGGTGCTTACATGTTGAAGATCATAGTTTTTTTTCCTCTTCTTCTTCTGTGCCTCTGTTTCTACCTACAATAAGTTAAAACCAAAAAGATGATGCATTTTTGACTTGATGTAGCATTGACATAACACGAATCTACATTACCAAGAAATATCATAATCTCCTATAGGATATTTTATGAAGACTAGGACGCTGATCCACAAAAAAACTGAAATAAAATACCACATGAACTCCCATGAACAGAGAGATATTTCCCTTCATAGATAATATTTATGCCTTGCCAGCTTGTGCAGGAGTTAAAGATATAATTGCGAAAGAAACCACTGACAATCTGGTAAATGAGAAGTACGGGCTATTTTCAGACTGAAGACCATCAATGAAAACACACCAACACTAATTCCAAAAATGATAATTATTATAAAATATGGATGTTGGCGATAAAAATGAAAAAAACTTCCATTTCCAAAATATTTAATGATAACAGCAACAATCTGAAAAGTAACTGACCTTGCTCTGAAGACGAGCTTCTCGCTTAGATTTCAGTTCATTTGCCTTCTCTGATTGATCTTTGTGCTTGGAGGGGACTTATTAAAGGGTTTCGTTAATCCCTTCTTTGGAAAATTTGTGGATTTCGATTGAATAGACTTTGGCTTCTTGAAAACCAAATTTACGAAACAGCATAATAAGGGCGATGAGCTAAATCAAAACCAAATTCTAATACTCCAAAAAAGAAAAAAGGAAGTATAATAACAATACTTAGCTCCCAGACCTCACTTCCTTTGTGTTTATGTACTGAGCACGTATGGTTTCTGATTTTCGTCTTCTATGTTTTAATGGTATTCCTGGACAGACCAAGTACGAGTATTACTCCAAACAGTCTTGAACTACTCAAGTTATAATATACGTGTACAATGAAAAAAAATAAGAAAAAGAAGAAAGAAAGAAAGAAATCATGTCAGTTCATATATCATCAAGAAGGTCAAGAAGACATTTTAATTATTCGAAGATCCATGCCAGCAAAAAAACTCATAGAAGTTTGATGAATTAAATATCTGAGTTTGATGAGAATTCTTATTGCCTGAAGTTTGATATGGAGTTGTGAACCGACTCCCTCCAGTTGTTGGAACTTGATCCTTGCAGATAACTGTTTTGCATCGTTAAGGGAGCATGTTGGACAATAGTCGGAGAAGATAATATCAAACATACAGAATATTTCCATTACTCTAATCTTGGTAGAGATATTTAAACAACATACCATCATCCTCACTCTCAGTTTCTGTGTCGGTTTCATCTTCACTGAATTCGTTCACCTTGGGCTTAATGTTTAGCCATTTTCTTCATTACATTGAAGGCCAAAAATTTACATTGTCCTATCCACTGTCCTATCCATTGGTAAAAGGGAAAGGTATTCAATTGCACATACAAAAACTTCTCCATACTCCCTTCTTCCTAAGGTTTCACATTGGTTCAACATGAGGCATATAAAAAAAGGAGATGTCAAACACAGTTTAAAGCATAGAAACGTAAGCTCAACATAAGGCATATATAAGAAAAGTCAGATGTCAAACACATTTTAAAGCATATAAACAATTGCAATTATGGTACAATAAAAACTCAAATAATTAAATCTAGTACCCAAACATGGCGCGCAGAAGTGCTAGAG
This sequence comes from Berberis thunbergii, assembly GCA_003290165.1. Taxonomy (NCBI): domain Eukaryota; kingdom Viridiplantae; phylum Streptophyta; class Magnoliopsida; order Ranunculales; family Berberidaceae; genus Berberis; species Berberis thunbergii. The sequence continues at coordinate 12,612 of QNQO01005356.1, forward strand.
TACAATTGCACTAGCAGATTGATGCTTGGTAGTCATTGTTATCTAAATATATCAAGGATATAAGCACTAAACAAGAAGGTTATGACACTAAAAAGTGAATACCTGACATAAGTGGTAGAGAAATACTGAAAGCATGTCAGGTGTTGAAGCACACTTTGGATGATGATTCACATGGAAAGTTTTGTATGTGCAGAGAAAACCTAACCTGAAATACAAAACACAGATCATTCCTTATCAATTTTAACATCTAAATAACTTATAGACAATAGTGAAGTTTCTTCACTGATGACAAAACCAAACAATAACAATCCGATTTTTATCAAGCAAAAAACTCAATTTAAACTTTCTCCCTAATCGATTGAGATTCAAAGTAAAACCTTCAATGGGGGTGTAGATCTGATGAAATCCTCCATAGTCTTGGGATGCCGACAGTCTTCAACAGGAAAAACAAAGAAGTGCATCTAACATTTAACATAAAAATCAAAAATTTATTCAATGGGTTGTTGGGAAATCATATCAGGCTTGCAAAACCAGGCTTCATCATCAACAATCTTCTTCGGGAGCGGAGAAATTGATCCATTCGGAGAAATCTTCTTCTTCTCCTCTTCAGAAATCGAGCTGGAGAAAAGAAGAAAGTGAGTTCTAGGGTTTGCTTTGCTGAAAGAAGAAAAAAAATAAGAAGAAGAGATCAACAAAGAGAGATCTAAAGAATAAGAAGATCTAAAGAAGAAGAAGGAGATCTTACCTTCTCAAACTTTCTTCTTTTTCTTTTTCTTCTTCTTCTTCTTCTTCTTCTATCGTCCTCTCCTTCTTTCATCCTTCTTCTTCCCTGCTTCGAGAATCTGTTTCGTCCCTGCTTCTTCTTCTATCGTCCTCTCCTTCTTTCGTCCTTCTTCTTCCCTTGTAAGAATCTGTTTTTCATCAATTTTTTTCGCCAAAGCGCGAAACTATTTTGGCCAAAGCGCGAAAGTGAAAAAAAGTTTAGCTACTGTTATAAACCGTTGGTAGTTTTAGCCACGGTTATAAATCGTTGGCAGTTATAGCCACGGTTTAAAACCGTGGCAACCCTTTTGGTGTAGTGTTTTTTTCCACGATTTTATTTTTTAGCCACGGTTTTACACCGTTGGCCGTTATAGCCACGGTTTTTAGCCGTGGCAAATAAACCAACGGCTTAGAGCCGTGGCCACCTCCCCGTAGCTAAACAAGCCTTTTGGTGTAGTGTATGGAGTTTGATTCAACATTCTCAAAGTAATTGATATTCATGTCCATGAGATCATATTCATTTCATTCTTTTAAAAGTCTGTTTTCATGATTATTATATGTGAGATGTTTGTGTTTCCATAATTTATTCTCTTTCTCACATATAAATTGAGTGATAACTAACCAATCTCTGAGTGATTCATTTTTAGTGACATGAGTTATTTGTAGTCGAAACGTCTTATCCCACTACATCATATTGGCATTTTTGTAACAACCCCCCAAAACAGTATCACTTTTGAAGTGTAACAATTCACCTAACAACTTTACACATTTTCACAAAAAAAATGATACAATAATAGTATCACCATGAAGAGTATGGTTATAAAAAGTGGTACTATTCATGGTGATCCAACTTATTGTATCATTTTTTTTGTGTTACTGTTTTTCAATTTTTTGACTAAATTTAGTTTTGATTTGAAATTGTTTGGTAGATTGTAACATCTCAAAAGTGAATATTGTTTTGAGAGTTGTTACAAAAGTGTCAATTTGGTGTAGTGTCCAAAGGTTACCTAGTCGTATCTTTATTGAGAAAAAGAAAGTTATGTTGATAGGCCATGCACACACACACTTCGAGTTGAGAATAATTGATGAAATTTATTTAAACTTTGGGTATTATTAAATCGTTGTTAGACTCTTTGATAAATTATTGTGACATTGTTAGTTTGTTTTTGAATTTTTTGTCAATTAGAATTAATACTCTGAGGATAATAGATAGAGTGATCAAGTTACCATGTTTGGAAAATTATTGAGTCATAATGTTTGTAGGTAACATTTCTGGAAACCCTCACGAGACTGATAACTCATCCACTAGAGGTAATCTAGGGGTTTAAAGTCTTGTTGCACGTTTAAGGTAAGGTGCAACCGATGATTCCTGCGAAATGAGTTTAGATTTATTTTTAATTGTTTTGGCTCGAAGACGTAGGAAAATATGAGGGTTTGGGGTATTTGATATTCACATAATTGAATACAATAATATAGATACTCCTATATTTATATATTGTTAGTTGTTTCGTTATTAATATTTTATGTCTAATTATTCGTTGTTCATGTCTTTGTAAGGATTTGAGCGTGAACCGATTGAAAATCGCATTAAGGCGACAATTGATGATCGATCAATTGGCTTGATTCTAGTGGTGGTACATAGTAGTGGGTCACATGTCTAAACCTAACTCAAACAAACCAAGGTCCACTTAATTTAACCTAAGCCCAAGCCCAAAAGTTGACCTAGAAACCCAAACCCAACCTAACAAGGAAATAGGATAAACCTATTTAGGTTTCCTCTCTCCCTTCTCTCCCATTTTTGTAGGTTTCCCTCCCTCTTCCACGTTTATTTTCTCCTCCTCTCTTTTCCAGCCACCACGCCAATCCACCCGACTGGTGATCCTAGCTCGATAGGAGGACCGGCAGCGACCTCACCTCACCAATCACCACCATCTCACTGTCACCCCTGTCCCCATTTCGCACACACAAAACAGAGAGCAACAACCATGTTTCTCCCACACAACCTCATCGCCCACCACCACTAAAATAGACCCACAACACACCCACCCTGCAGCCAGCCGTCACCACCACCCACTCTTTCGTCCCTCCCTCTCGTTTTCCTCTCTTTTTTGCAGGGTTAGCAACATCGAAGAAGGATGCAAACAGAAAATAGGGAGCACTGCCTCTGCTCCTTTCCCGTTCATCCTTTCTTCTATCTCTCTCGTGTCGCCCTCACGATCTCTCTGTCTCTTGTAGGTGATCTTCACTGGAGAAGGAGTTCGTGAGGAACATAGAGGAAGAACAGCGCCCCGACTCGCTTGAGACAAAGGCACGGGTGGTTTGGCAGGAAACAATAGAATTTTGTTTATGTGACTATTCGTACCCTAGACTATGCTTTGAGCCTCCATAGTCCACCAACAGCTTCTTTCTCGGGATGTGTGCTCATGTTGAGATGGATTCCACCTACACAAGTGTTGTGATGTCATCCACCTTGATCTTCTAGACCCCGCGCCGAGGCGAAAATGAAACCACAAGGTTTCCAAGAGTTTGTCTTATTTGAATTTATTGTTTTTTATATGCATGAACGTTAAATACAGTTGATTTTTTAATTTCAATAATTTACTTTCACCGATTATATCTGGAATAATTATCTAGACTAATCGGTAGTTAGAAATTTCCTTTGTTGATATTCGAAGTCTGTTTTAATTAATTAATTTGAATCTGTGATTGTGTGTGTCATTAGAAGACATGCAATGCTAGGGGTTTAGAATTAGTTAAAATAAACCTGTGATTGTGTGTGCCGTAGAAAGACATGCAATGCTAGGGGTTTATGTTTTTACTGAAATCATTGCGAACTTAGATTAATCTTTAGGTTAGTCGTGTTAATTCTTGAAAATAATAATTTGGATTACACAAATCTCGAAAACCTGCGGTGGATTCGATGTCTCAGTCCACTCTCTTATCAAGTTATCAGTTTAATCTTTAAGTGTTCAATTTCATTATCTTAATTTAGTAATTTACATCTGTTGTAACCTCCAACTCTAATTTAGTTTAAATAAGTCTTAGAATTCGACTGTCTCGTCAATCCTCGTGGGATTGACCCGTATTTGCCACTGTCTACTAGTTAGACAATCGTGCACTTGTGGTATTACAAGTAGGGTTTATTAGCTTACTAATTTTGGTTAATAAAATCTCCATCAATTTGTCATTTTTTAGCTTTTCATAAAATTGTTAGAAATACACATATGTGCATCAGTCTATGGTCACCACCTCAATCGACTTCTTCACGCTCTTCTTATTCTTCTCATTAAACTTTTTAAGCATCGTCGCACCAATACCGAATTGGACATCGAAAGTTCTCTTCAACAAGCGGGTCGATTGAAACATTTGACATAGCCAGGTTGGTACTATTTGGGGCAATGGTGGGTTTGATTGCCTATGCAGGACGAAGATGCACTTGTAATGGGTCACTGCAAGCTCTAACATGTCGGGATCCATAAACAACTTTCCCTATCAATCCCGCACCAGGTTTTCTGGAATCACCAAAGCGTCCTTCACAGCACATTGCAAGCCACAACGCTGCATTACACTCAAGCTCCATCAGTAGCTTTTTCCGCACTTGTTTTCAACCGTTTTCGTCATCATATTGAAGAACTTGGCAATGCATCGGAAGCCATAGTTACCGTCGCTGAGACGTTGACAACGTTGTAACATAATCCCGTATCCCACGACGGAATCTGTCGCATCAATCTATTGTTATGAATTATTGCCTTCTCTTTTTTTACTAGCACTTTCTTACTTTTGCCTTTCATTTCTTCTTGTGTCATGGCGTATTCGTGACTTGGGGAATCCTTTTAGTGGGACTTCTCATTCTTAGCCAACTTTTTCTTTTTTGGTCTCCCCATTCAGCCAAAAGTGTTACTGGTTCAACCATGACACTGTCACCTGGAAGTCAACTCAATAAGCTTTCTCTTCATGACCCAACTCGATCAGACCTGACTCATTGAACCTATTCATAAGAGAGTCGAACACTGGGTATATAATTACATCGCTACATGACGAATAGGTGTTGTGCCAAGCCTGTACGCCAATACTTGTCACCGGTGCGTACCAGAATTTGCCCTGTGGAAGTTAGATAACATGTAAGTTCATGAGCGCAAGGTAATCCATGTTTTGTTCGAAGCACACAACCACACTTTACACCTCAGAATTTTTGCATTTATCAAATCATATTGCTCTGCACGCCACAACCTATGAAGTAAGGAAGATAGAGTGAAATTATGTTCAGCCTTCACCTTCGTCAGACTATACTGGAATGCACGACTATATCTCAATCAGTTTGGACTTTGATCATTTCATGTATATTTTCTCCAGGCATTAAGAAATGTTCCCTAGGGAGTTTTCCAACGAGTGCTTCAACTTCGAGTGTGCACCTTCAACTCGACCCCGTTGTGCGTTGTCCAAAATGCATAAACAAGTACTCCTTAGAGGATACCAAACTGTCTTGAGATATTCCAAACACCTTGGGGTATTTTTCCCATCTTCTATCAAACTCAACTGTGGCCTTGTTCCATTTTCTTCTGAACTTGATCTATACAAGCCGAAAATGAATCATAATAAAGTCGGACCCTCCCACCGGTCATCTGTCCTCAAAGTGCTTCCTTACCAAAACTTTTCTTCCACACTTTGAAATTGATGTGCCATGTGCACAATAAATCTCCCTTGCCTTGGGGAAAACATCGCTCAAATAGCCTTGATTAAAGCCAGTTTTCTATCAGTCCTCAAACAACACTTGGCAGGCTTGTCTGGCTCGAAAAATTCCTACAAGCTTCTCCAATGCCCAAGCATAGACTCTTCCTTTCTTCGGCACACTTGAAACAAAATGCAACGTTGAAGGTCTTCCCCAGTTGACGTCACACCAACAATCTCAAACAGCGGCATCCTCATAGGCGGTTAGTTTTATACGTGCCGTCCATAAGCATTACTCTGTAGGATGCGGCCCAAAAATGTTTGTGACTCTATTCCCTTGATCAACATAATGTCACTCTATGTATTTGTGCTCCCTCAACAACTCTAGAGTATGTTGCAAAACCGTTCTGCCTCTTTGTTCCTGTAACTTTAGCCAACACACTAGATTGTAAATATGCCTTTCCGAGTCGAGGTATTATTTGAATGACCTCTCTTTTAGCTGAGACAAGATGTTCTGAGGGCTCACACCGGCCTTCGCCAAGTTCCTCACATAAATAATTTCCTCTGCATTCAATTTTCCAACAACGAATGATAACGAGTGACTCTGATCGAGGATGACTTGTGGGTTCCACATCTCACTTGCAATTTTCAATGGTCATTCTCCAGTGGGGACCACTTTCAACTCAAATTTTGCACCCACAACTTCTTTGTAACTACTGGATCGAATAGTTTTTTTAATCTTTTATCAAGCGTTCCCTCATCTTTCACAACCAAATGGATTCTTCTCCTCTTTCTTTGATTAGCCGGTTCTGATTTAGTGATTGTAATGACCATGTTATTATCCCTATCGATCCCTTGTACCAATCCATCAGTGCAGATCTGATGAGAATACCTAAAAAAATAATTATAACTTGTTAATAGCAACATATTTAAGCAATTACAAATTGTGAAAACGAAAATAAGTAAAAGCTTAACATACCTCGTCCGTACACCATAAATGACTATCATCGACTACGAGTACCAATGCTCTTTCTTCATTTGTTATTGTCAACATTATCATCAACTTTCTGCATAATGATTCAATTTATAATTAGTTTCATAACAACATTATCATCAAATTTTAATTTAGTTAACAATATAATGGTGGCTACCTTTAAATGTCTCGTCTCTGGGCTTTCAAGTTCGTTAAAAGGCATCTCCATGTCTATTACATCCATTATAAATTCTTATGCACCAATGCATCAAAAAAATCAATCACTTATTTTGGAAAAATACAAAATAAATGAAATTTACATGCAAAATAAATGAAATTTTTTTTGGCAAATTACCTCCATTGAAAAGGATGTCCTTGCTCTTTGGATTTATTTCTTCACCCTCGTGAAAACCCTTAGAATCTTCATTTCTAACATCATCAACTTCACTAAATCCTTTCATTTTCATCTAATGAATTGAACTAAGTCTTCCAATGTGATGTGGACTTTAGTGAAATGCAAAGGAAGAGGAGAGAATGAAACTTTGCAAAGGAAGAGGAAGAGAAACATGATTTTAGGGCCCAATATCGAAGAGAAAGAGATAGGGGAATAGGAGGAGAATCAACCTTGCGAAGCATGAGAGGTTGGTCCACGGATTGTGGGATGAATTGTAGCAGGAGTTCAGAATAATGGAGAGAGAGGAGACCGGTTTGGTGCTTTTTTCGTTTCTCTATTTGAGATATGAGGTTTTAAGCTATGTTATTGGTGGTGTGAGAAAGTAATGAACAAAAAAATGGTTTGGCTGTGTGACAGAGAGGAAGTGGTGGTGTGCGAGGCAGTTGTGCCCATAAAAACACAAACAATTTAAAATTTTCTCTCTCTCTCCCCTCGTCTTTCACTATTTTTTTCTTCCCTTATTCTCCTCCCTCATTTTCTTCTCCATCAGACACCACCACCTTGCCACTGCCACTTCTCTCCCTCCTCTCGCCACCGCTACCTTTCTCCCTCTTTTCTCCATCAAGCACCACCACCAACCCGTGTTTAGGGATATTAATCGGTTTGGTCGGTTCAAAGTTGGACCAAAACTCACTCGAACAAAACCAAGAATTCGGTTTGATTTCCACATTTATCAAATAAATAACCAAACCCGAACCAAACCGATCAGTTCGGTTTTTTCCTTTTTTTATTCTTTTTCTTTTATTTATTTTTTGCTGCTACATACAACCGAGTTGGTTCTAGTACAAAAGGAATAAGTCAAAGCTATAAAGAATGGAAAGAAGGAAATGAAGCTTGGTTTGCAAAGAAGGAAAACCCAAAGATAGAGAGAGTATAAATAAAATAAATTAAAGATAGAGAGAAGTGGAAGCAGTAAAGGGAAAGTAAATGTCAGATGAACACAGAGAGTTTCATGGCTCCGACTATTCATTTATAGAGAATTCTTTCAATTTTTTTCTTGCCTATTACTCTTGATAATTCCATAAGATAAAAAAAAAAATTTGCCTTGTTTCTCATATACACAATACTATAACATCATACAAAAAAATATAATCACAACTACATTGTTTGCATCTTAATCTATCTCCACCACACCCATATGATGATTGAACAAAATCGAAACCTTCTATGAAAATTCTACAACTCTCGTAATTTCATCCTGCAAAAAATATTTTTATCAAATCAGAAGTGTCGAAGTTGTCCCATCGCCATTGCTCATCTTTGCTGCAAGCAAACAAGTGAAAAGTTTGGTTTTCTTCTACAAGATTGAGTCAAATTATGTCTTTCCTCCTCAATTTGCGAGTGGTTGGAAAGAGAGAGAGAGAGTTAAAAAGAGAAAAAATGACATTAATAAATAAATAAAAAAATGGGTAGGTGGGGAGAGGTGGGTGGGGCTTCAATAAGATAGAGAAGGTAAGCTTTTTCAACTCTGTCTCTAAATGGGGCATTAAGAAAAGAAGAAAGTGGGAGTTAAGAAAGGGTGAGGACATGGGGCGCATTGGAATGAGGTGAAAATTTAAATAAGAGTGGGTTGGTGGGGGATTATATAAGAGAGAGGGTTAAGGTATTAAAAAAAGATAAGGGGAAGGGTTTGGTTGGTTCGGTTTTTCGGATGTGTGAAAAATGAAAACCAAAACCGAACCAAACCAACTCGGTTCGATTTTCAAATGTTCGGTTTTTTTCAGTTTGGGCTTTTTCGGTTATATTTTGATTTGGTTCGGCCAGTTCGGTTGGTTTTCAATAACCAATTAACACCCCTACCCGTGTCACAAGTTTAAGGTGTAATCAAGAATGAAAAGAGACTGAAATTAGTTGCATAAAAATGGCGGGAAGAAGATCAGAAGAGTTAAATTGGAAACAATGGCATACTTTTAATAATGAAAGATTTAGTAGTTACTTCACCAATGGAAGACACATGTTTTTCTTAGCAATATATTTTAATTTTTGTTACATCTCTTCCTATATAAAAGGGAATCGCACTGTAGAGCAGATTCAAGCAATGAGGAAGAATTTTAGGCTCTAATAAGTTGATTAAGAGATTTTATCCTTATATTTCTCTTTTAATTCCTTTCTATTCATCATAATTATTCAATTGCTTGTCAAGAACTTGACAATTGGTATCAGAGCATTTCGATCCCAACCTTAAAATGGAAACTAGAGCCAGAGAACTGGAGAGCTTCATGAAGGAGACCAAAAAATTCAATTGAAGACCACCAATCAGATTGAATTAATCAAGAAGGAAGTGAAACACATCTCAAGCCAACGAACTACACGAGAAGAAATTGGATGCTAAGGTGGATCATCTGATCCAGTTGTTTCATAACTCTAGAACGATGAACTCAGAGGGAGAATCCAGCCAACCTCAAGGATCCGAAGCAAATACCAATCAGCTAAGAACACCCTCCCTTCCACCCATTGATTATGGAGGTAACCAATTTCGTTTCCCTAAAGCTGATTTTCCTTGCTTCGATGGCTCAAACCCTAGATCTTGGGTCAAGAAATGTGAAAGGTTTTTTTTAAACTATATACTGTTTTAGATAACTCTAAGGTTGCTCTAGCATCGATTCATTTAGATCTTAAAGCAGATATGTGGTTTCTTAATGACCAAGTTGATAATCCTTTTATACACTAAGCTCAGATCGTTCATGATCTATGTCTGCGTTTTGAAAATTCAGTTTCTGAAAACTATGTGGATGCTTTCAATAAATTGTCCCAAACCAATTTAGTTGAGGAATATTTTGATAAATTTGAAGAACTCAAATCCTTGATGATTCTTCACAATCCATCCTAACTGAACCCTATTTCATTCTAAGCTTTTTGAGTGCACTACAAAAAAAAGCCCTTTAATAGCGGTTCAAAAACGCTATGGTAGGATACCATAGCGTTTTAGTAAACGCTATGTCTTCCGGCGCTATAATAGCGGGTCTATTATAGCGGTTTTAAACCGCTATAGAAAGTTAGCCTGTTATAGCGTTAAAAAAATGCTATGGTAGATCCTTTTATAGCGTTTTAAAAACGCTATGGTAGGTATACATAGAAAAAAAATTTATTTCATTTGCTATCAATTTGAAATTTCATAAACGCTATTATAACACTAATTTCTTTAACCATAGAAGCTAAACAATTTGAACAAGTTCAAGAGAAATTGTACAAGATTTTACAAGTTCCAGCGAAATTTTACAAGATTTACACTAGACCGCATGTCTGCAACCCCAATTTGGGAAAACCCACCATCCACCGTTACATGGAAAATACTGTTGAACTAAACTCTAACATCAACATCTAGTTTGGTCTTCTTCTTCTTGCACAGCCTTACGTACCCTTACCCTTATCTTTCTTTGCAGTTTGAGCTTCAAGTTGGTAGCCTGACATTTCATCATCACACACTCTGGAAGAGCCCTTCAACTGATTGTCCAATGACACTACACGATGCCTCAATTGCTGAAACTCCATATGTGAACTAGCCTGACATAAGAGTTCAATTAGTTCAGAAAATAATTGTAGAGTGGTATAGAATAAAGCAACAGACAGCATGAATATGCAATTACCACAAGTTTACAACTTGTTATTGTAATTTATCAAACAAAAAGGCAACCAGAAGAATCTTCTCTGTTGGTGGTAGACGACATTAGAAGAAAAGAAAAAAGAAAAAGGAAAACAGTAAAGAGAAATACTTGAACCATACAGTAAAAAGAAAAAGCCAAGCAAATCCTCTCCTTTGTGGATACTGCTATATTATCTTGTACTATGGTTCACATCTTTTTCAGCCTAATGAGGAGATTCAACTGTGCAGTAACTTCTTCTAATGATTACTATCTGATAATCATATACTAAATATATTCCAATCGCCCTCATGAACAAAGCCTTAATGTTAACATTGACATAGATTTGAAGTATTTGAAAGGAAAATGTGTTGAACCATAGAACTTCACTAAGAGGTATAAAGTTCTGTGGGATGCATATTCAATGTCAGATCTTGTCAACTAAAATTTCAGGTCTAGTGGAAGTGGGGTAGGAAATGAATTGCTGCTTATAAAAACCAAGAAACATTTGGACCAGGTAACACAGAGCATGATGCGATATAACTGGAGGAGTAGGATGACAGGGAATACAGGGAAAGTGGGGATGGACTTACTTGATATTTTAGAAATCGCTAATGCAATGAGAAGAGAACTATCAAACCACTAAGAATGTAAAACAAAATATTTAAAAACATTGATGAAAACATACTTGTATCTTCGATTTGGAGCAGTAAAAAGCAGCAATATCCTCTCCCAAAACTGATTCCCTGGCAAACTTTCAATTGCCATGTAGGCAAAGTTGCCCCAAAGAACTGAAGTTGGGATCTTTTTCAGAAGAGGCATAGCAGCAACACAGCCACCTACCATCATAGACTGAAGCAAATTACTGACGTGTTGTTCTTTGACTTCGACAGGTAAAAGATCATCAACATCCTTCTCCACATCAAACACGGACGCGTCAACAGGGGCATCTATGTTGCCACTACTTGAAGCCAACTGAATTGTGGATTCTTTCAGATCTTTCAGTCCCTGCTAGGAAGAAAGTTAACAAAATATAAATATTACTCTTGTAAGCATTTAATGCATTGGGTTTCTTGTAATTTACCAGAGCAGGTGGAGTTTGACAACTAATGGAGTCTGCATTTGCTTGTATGCTTCCTGCATGTTCCCATACAACTGACCCAAACTTGAATTTTGCTGGATACTTTTGCGAGCAGTTGATACAAGCTTACTACACAAAATCTGCCATGAGATCCAATTAAACTTTTTAACAGAAAAGAAATAACAGTGCATGTCTAACTGAAGTTTCAGGATTATATAATTAAATAAAAGAGCAGGAAGACCAATTGCAGCAGCATGATAAAGCACTATAACAGTATCACTGGAAAAAGCAATGACTTATGGATGTTTCCCCACTATATGTCCTGCAAAATATTGTTTCTAGGCAATAGTCCTTACCTAAAAGGGTATGAAACGTCATATATAAGGATTGTATAGCATCGCCTCTTAGAAGAAGCACAAAAAACTGGATGAGTAGCCCATGAATCTTCTGAGGAGAATCAGAGATATTGAACTCCACGCTTGTTGGAATGGCTACCAGGGCTCTAGAACCCGATGAAATGTCAGCTGATTGTTAGTCTGTGATGGAACTGAATCACGGTCACTTTCAACAAAGTTCCCCAGGTTGGTTAGTGTAGGCTGCAATGACGTGTCAGATGGTGCAGGATCCAAGGCAGACGGAGGTGTGTAATTGGTAATACATCAACAAAAAACTAATTCAGTATTAAAAGGCATGCCATGAAGTAGCCAGCCACTATCAACAACTTAGAAAAGGTGAAACTAGAAAATGTTACTGACTTTGAAATCTACTGAAATGGTTTCTAATGCCGATTTTGACAGCCAACCATTCACGTCCAGCAAAACCCATACTGTAAAAACATTAGACTAATAAAGTCTTTGGATGTTACCTTGATGATTTGGAGAAGAGAAACAAAACCCATACCGTCAGTAGCACCAAAATCCTCTTCCAACACAGGTTAAACCGTAATATTTCCTGAAGTAAAGTACATGAGGAAGATTGCATTATGCTTACTTTCAATGGTTAAGAGAGATAATATATAATTATATTTTAAGTCATTAAGTAAATGATTAAAGCTTTTTCTTATATGTTTCTCATATGATTCCACATTGGCATATAAACATAGAGGTTTGAATGGTGGGCTTGACAGGAAAGTGGTGGAAAGGTAAGAACTTTTTGTTTGGTATAATGGACTGTTAATCTATTATATTCTATCTAAAATTTCCTTACGTAAACAGACAAGCAAAATAGGATTACAATATATTGAAGCTGATTAAAACATCAAGATTAACAATGATCATCTGCAATTAAACATCTATGTTCAATCCACCTTTGTCCTTTCAATGTTGTTTTTCTTACTATCACTTGACAATGTATTTAATTTATTTATTTACTTCTATATTTAAAAGTGAAGCTAAGAATGAAACAACCCAAGGGAAAATATTTGTAGCCTCAACAACACAACTATGAATACTGATAAAACTTATCCAGGTAACAAATACAAAAAAACATAGAGCCCCCTAGTATTGCAATTAGTACCAATTCACAAACCAACATGCATCTCACTTACCAATCCAAACTTTCCTCCAGCAGGCTTGGCGGTGCGTAGTTGCATCAACACGAACTGCAAAACAAATACAAACAACATATTTCATGAAGATACAGCAGCATAGTTTAATCCTTTTATTTCACACAATACTTTCAAAAGAAGGAAGTATTGACTATGCTGAAGTGAGCATACAGTAGAACAAACATAAAAAATAGAAAACCGGCTACATGAAGAACCTACTGAGTATTAAGATAATATAGATATAATTACAAGAGTCTACCTGCTTGTCAAGCCAAACAAGATATTGCACAACAGCTGCACCATCCCGAACATGTGCCTGCTTCTCAACCCATTTAATTCAACAGGGTTCTATCGAGGAAGGAAAAAGAAAAGGAGAAAAAGTCATTAGATACACAATCACTGAATAAACAGATGAAGATGGTAATGATTCTAGCGTGATCATGACCCTGACAACATTGTTTTTCAGTCAAAGAATAACCAACCGTTCTGAAAATTAATTGTCCCACATAATATCATATTGTCACCAAATAAAAAAAATTTAACAAATTTTAAAATCCGTAAAAGCATAATACTACTAGTTTGATATCCTTTACGTGCTGGGTAAATCTATATACCTTGATGGCGGCACCTAATGCATCCAGTAGATTCCCATCCGAACTGACCACAAGACCATCAATGTAAAGGTCCCAACGTATCTTCCCTTCCACAACAATTAGAGATGACAGATCAATTTCGGCCCCTGATACATATTTATTACCTCAAGTTACAATACGAAGAGAATTACTTTCGATCAAGAGATAGAAATATTTCACTAGTAGTGATATCTTATGCCTCATATAAATTCTTTCACCTGATCCACTTTTACCACCCAATAATCTCTGAAGTGCAACTGACAATTCTGTGACAATTCTTCACCTCCTCTTCCCTGTTTCAGTTGAAGTTATGATCTTTTACAAGTAGGAAGTAAAGGCCAATCTAGCAAATACAGAATACCGTCTTTACTGAATTATTAATGACCAAGGAGAAGCAGCAAACAACCCAGAAGTGCATATCCACTAGTCATGGAGGATATTCAGACAAAGAGGTAGAGGAACAGGTGCTGGAGCAGGGTTGGGTTCCAGCATAAAACCCAACGCACCTTGTTTGTCATCGTTGGCAATTCCAGACTGCAACAAAGTTTTATTGTCTTCCCTGACTTTCTTCCCTTGAAAAACGACTCCAACACGTAATCCTCCTCCAAGTATGGCATTTACAGCTTCCATCACTGTCCTCTGTAGAAGTAATTCAATGGAGCAATCAGTAATTAGTAATAACCACTTATAGACCAAATGTCATCACTATGTGGTCCATGCTAGGCACTATCACTCACTATGTGGCTTGATTTCTATAAGCACCAGGGGTGATGCTTATAGTGACTTATAAGTCCCACCCACTTGTAAGCGACAAGCCACTTATAAGCGATGCAAACAAATACCCCTTTAGAACAATTAAGATATTGGTGTACTAGTAGTCTAAAAGTGCAAATCCACTAAGCCTGTTTCAATTTTTCGAAGAATGATTCAGTTAAAAATTTTCCTAAACTGGAGCATTGTGAGAAAATCATTGAGATTTAAATAGCAAACAAGTAAAAGGTGTGAGTGCTCACAAGTTCAGGAGCCCAATCAAGCTCATGATTCCCTGCTGTCCATATCCATGGTTGATAAGCAGTACTCCTCTCGACTAATAAATGAAAGCACGGTAGCTAATGTATGTCGTACGCTCAAGGGAGGCACACAATTTTCAAAACCCAAATTGCAACCATAAACTTGTAAGCAATAAAACACCATACCTGGCTGACTCTAGCCCAATCCCCTGCTGAATTCCAGCACACCATCACGCTAACAGCAGAAAAAAAAACCACAGAGTGCATCAGACACAGATGTGGAGTGTCGACATGGGTAATCTAGAAAGGAAGATTCAGGCGGACACAGGTAATCAATTCTCACAATATGTTACATTTCACAAAGTGTCACACAAGAATCTGTCATGTTGGACACTGGTATGCCACTCATTTAGAAGCGTTGTGCAATCAGTACAACAGACACCGCTCCTTTGGAGATAGACTCTTTTCTACTTCCTCGATAGCAATATTAGTTCTACGTTGAGTAAAACAAGCTATTATATATGCACAACATGAATGGAATTAATGCACCAACTTGGTGTCTGAACATGGCAACTGAAGCTATTAGAATATCAGCAAGTAATTAAAAAAAATCAATTGATCATAAGACAAGGACCAAGTAATTAAAAATTCAACACATAATAACAACTACAACAATGAATTAATCATAAGAACAACAATTAAAACAACATACAACAAAACCCGAAGAAATCAACTGAACATAAGAACAACTGAAATCAACTTAGGAAACGCCTAACTGAGAAATGCTTAGTAGGAAACAAAATTCAAATTGCTCAATCTAACCTTGGTATTGTTGAATTCTAATCATATTCTTCGGCCATCTTTGTTTTTAATAGATATGGAGGAAAAAACAATATCAAATTCCCCCATCTGTAACGCATAATAGTCTTGTGTTTTTGTTGTAGCATCATTGCCAGTAAGACCTTAATCTTGCGTAAATACATATATTATGGACATGATCAGACAGACTTCACTGATTCTGAACCCAAATAAAAACAGCGGGACCACATACATTGGATACAATATACAGTTTACACATGGCTCAAGATTTGCACACAACCAAGTAAATTCGATTTCAAAATACCTGTGACAGCAGTTCTCCAGCCCCAGATAGGTGATTGAAGCAAAACTCCATGTCATAAACATCATACGAACTATATTGAGGAGAAAGCAGAAACAAAAGTTCTGGATCAATCAGATTAGATGTATAATTATCTGCCAAGTTAGTTTCTTCCAACTGATCACAAACAGAAAATGCCAATTACAAGCAACGCCTATTCCTTACTAATTCCAGAATTATTTTGATATTCAGGAGAAGAAAACGATCTACATAGTACATGCAATGAAATTGATATACCTTCCACTTTGCACCCTTGAAAAGTACAGAATTCATATCAAGTAGCTTATTGAGTTGTTCAAGCTCAATCATGGCACCTGCAATTCCATCCACTAATCTATTGTCATTTTCAGCATTAAAGAAACATCCACGATCCTTTGCATCTAGGACTACCCTTGTTGTTGTTGAAGAGATGGAGGTAGAAGCTAACCTTGTTGTTGCTAACCTGCAAGAACCACTAATTTCAAACCCCACAGAGAGGACAAAACTCAAACACCAAGCAATCAGAGCCGAACAACATGCAATCAGAAATGAGAACTAATTATGCAGAACCACCAATTCAAATCCTACAGAGGACATACCTCAAACACATCATACAAATTAGAACCTCCACCCCATTTAGTCGGTTTTGCTTCTTAAACTTCATTCCATCTCAAAGTCATTCAAAACAAATACAATCAACCAAACCACG
>QNQO01005357.1:0-47159 GCA_003290165.1 Berberis thunbergii
TAGGCGAATACAAGAAAACTCACTACTTTATCATCAGAAGGACTGAGTTTTCCTTAAATTAGTGAATCCCGCGATTTCACTTCTTACCCAAAAAAATGTAATTTGATGCCTTTTTTTCTTCACTTTGGGTCTCAAGGTGTTCATGGCCTTACTGCGGTTTGAACTAGAAAAGTGCTTGATAAATGTAGCTTCCACCATCTCAATGAGTCTGGTAATCTTTGGAGTTCACAAGCAAAACCAGAACAGTTACGTTAATGAAGACAACTATACTTGTAAAACTAGTACAAATTAGATTATGATACCCTGATGAATTCCAGTTACATCATTTTATCTTTTGTGGGTTCATTATGTGTTCAATTATTTCAGCCATATCTCCAAGATCCATGAAATAAAAATCCTAGGAGAATAGGTGAAGGATCTCCCCTTGCATGCACAACATAAATAACAATTCACTCGTCATGAATAACAACTTTTTGTTTCTTTCGATTTCGGCTCCTTCAAAGTTTTGAAGGAGCTGTAGACTTGCTAAAATTACAAATAACGTGCATGAGCAAGTTGTATAGCTGCTGTATTGGGGCTATTACCCCAATTGAATCATTGATAAGAGCTGCGAGCTGATAGAAGGATGATACCAATTAGGATCAGCATCTATAATGAACTTTATTTTCTTATTAGTTTTAATTTCATACACGGCAAGTTCACAAAGGTTGTTGTATGTGCGGTTATGCTCATTTTAGATGTTAACAGAAAGTATATCGCAAAAAAATTAAGGCTGACCTGTCCAGGAGTGGTGATGAACACAATGCCGACATTTTCACCTACTACTTCCTCTACATCTTCCCTTTCCTTTTCATGTGGAATGACAAAGACTGGCTGGATATCATCCCTGTTTCACACATTGAAACTATCATAAGGTGATATCTCTCTTTGTTTTTCAATTTTGTGAAGTTCATAATCAAATATTGAGCCATGTTACATGATTTTAAATGCCAAATATATGAAGGTGTTTTAACTAGTGTGGTTAGACTTTAGCACGACGAATCAGTTTCATGGTTATTTTAGATTTAAGTGAAGTTGTTCATAGACGGGTGAAGCTGTTACCTGTTGTTTTCCTTGTTGTTCTGAAACATGAATGCAAGCAGTGTCTTATTTCTGAACTATATATGATATTGTAGCAATGCCAAGTAGTGTCTTATTCTCAATGAATGGTGAGGTGTGCCTTGACGCAGTTGGTGAGGTGGTTAGGAGATGTGAATTCCAGTTTATATTTTAGTTAAATAAGTAAGCATCGTCAGAAATATGGCTGTGAATGGAGCTGTGTGGAGAAACAGGTTTTATTTAACTGATGCCAAATAGGGAATAGCTCGGTATGTCGTATGCAACGTCTTCCGAGTTTTGACCTTTTTCTTAAAATCATTTGTCTAGTTGGCAATTTTTTCAGTGTTAGGATGAAACCTGACCTTGATAATGATAATTCTCAGTAGGAGATTCACACCCCATTTCCGTGGCTATTTGAGCCCACACTTCAATAGTAGCAAGCTGTCAGTGTCTCCCTTAGACTGCATTGAAGCCTGCGAAGTCAGATTGTATACCATGTAGAACAAGTATCTTCCTTTTCGTGCACCTGCAGTTTATGTATTTTATCTCCACAAGCTCCTTCAGCTTTCGTGAAAATTGACACTTTTAATGGTGGCACTGGATGTCTTGGTACCTTGCGTCCGGGTCTCCCCAAACTAGTAGAGCATCTGCTCATACCTATATCAGAGAACACATTCACTCTTATATCTGAACAATATGGAGAATGCTGGAGTGAGACATTTCGAGCTTGCTTTCGACTTACATGTGATATCCTTTCTCAAATAGGTTCATCCCTTCTGGCGGGGAATGTTTCTGATAACAGCAATCCTGCTCCTGCAGAATTGACATTTGGGTAGATGTAGCTGACTCTGCCCCAGGCCTGTCAGTTTGGGTTGATAAGACCATATCATAGAACCTAGACTGTCAACAAAAGACAATATTAACACCAGAACCTATTGTACAGCAATCTATTTGATGTTCAAGCCTTACTAACCTTAAGAAGTCCAACCATGTCAGTGTATTCTTCTGGCACGGGGAAATCATTGTTGAGATCATACACATCTGCCACCTCACATTCTTATTCAACTCGTAACGTCTGCTCCCTCTTGCAGATGCCACCACATCTATCTGAACACCAGGGTACCTATCCTTGATCAATTGAATTGCAGGGAAAAACAGCAAGTTTTCGTAAACACCTCCATCTACCATACAGCAACACCGCCGAACATCCCCTCTGTCTTTCAATCCAATAGAAGCAACTTCTACACTGGATCCAGCAGGAAACTTGAGGAACCCGTACGGGTTATTAGGATCCTCAGGTGGTCTTGGGTCTTCTTCTTGCTTCCCTTTGGAATACATTGAGCCATATTCCCTTTCAGGATCATCTCCAAAGTCGAATGCATCAGCCAGCCATTCTTTTTCTTGCAATTCACTGTAACACTACTTCATCTGAACTAGCATCCCTGCCATTTCAAGCATCCTGTAATTGATGTTAAACTGCCTTTCTTTCTTGGTTTTCACTCAAATTGGATCTAATTGGCAGATACATCCCTCTCATTGAAGCACTCAAATTAGCGTCCCGAAGAGGCATTGTGATAGCTACCATTTGCCATTTTTTCTATTCATCCGGGCATTCTACTTCACAGCTAAGTATGGGGATCAAGGTTGGATGATCATGTTGACATCCTTCTTAGGATTGAGCAATGGCTATCTTACCATTTGCATTTTCACCGCGGCACCTAGAGGTTATAAGGTTAGTTTGTTTTGATGCTAATTAGTTGTTCAAGCTCTCAATCTAGATGTTTGGGTACTTGTTTAGATGGACTAATTGGCGTCTCTGGATTACAGGGGCCTGAGCAAAATGCCTTGGGAAATTTCCTTGTGTTGTGCCTTCTTGTTGGTTTGTTCTCAGGTGTAACACTTGATTGTTTTGTTACTAGACCTAGCAACGGCTCAAAACCGTTGCAACAAACAAATTTAGCAACGGTTTTAAACCGTGTCTAGGCTTAGCAACGGCTCAAAACCGTTGCAACAAATAAATTTAGCAACGGCTAAAAACCGTTGCAAAAACAAATGTAGCAACGATTTTAAACCGTGGCTAGCTCTAGCAACGGCTAAAAATCGTGGCTACATGAAAAGCAAAAATAAAATTGGGCGGGCTATTTTTGGCGCTCGACCTTCCCTCCTCGACTTTCATCGACAAATTTTAGAATTAAACTCAATTTTAAGTTAAATATATATATTATAAATTTTAGAATTAAAGTCAATCAAATTTGATCAGACACTGTTCACTGAGAGTAACCCATGATTTCGATTCTAACTTGACTCTTATGAACCATCATGACTTAAGAGGTAAGCCAACATGCATCATGCTAACCCATGATTTCGATTCTAACTTGACTCTTATGAACCATCATGACTTAAGAGGTAAGCCAACATGCATAATGCTAAAGTATTCACACTCAGCAAATAGAATTATTTACATCCCCGCACACTCCAATTTACATCTCTGCACTCCTACAAGAAACTGAAATGCGGAATCAGGTGGATTCGAACCACCATCCTCCCCTAACCAAATCTGGTTTGGGTTGCTCCACCATTTTGAGCTTATGATTCCAGACAAAGAAAACTATTAAAGAAAAACAAAGGGCACCTTGACAAACTTAACATAATCCAGAAATAACGTAAATTTTTTTTGTCTACCGAGATCACGCACGAGGTGTACAATTTTTACCTAAACAAATAGTTTCCAAGTTTTTTGCTAATATACATTTTTTCTATAAACGATCATGTGTTTAAAAGAGACCCTAATATGAATTTCATACATCAACATCTTCCCTTTGTTTTATTACAAATAGCATAAATTGTTGCTGATATTATTCTTGATTTGGTTCTCTACATTGCATTCTTTTCTTCTTTTATTGCTATATTATAAAGTAATGATATTAAGTATGATCTAAAGCTACTTAACTGACAAAGTTGATTATATTGTACTAGCTCTTCTGATCCTCATATCAACTCTTACTTATTCATCAAATCATTTATATAAAAGAAAACACTGATCTCCATGCTCAACAGATTGCCATTGCTTATCATACATTGTTTACCTTTAGTAGGGAACTTCTCTGCTCCAATCCATTATCTAAGATCAGTTGTAGTTTTGTACTTTGTTAGTTTGTCCTTATATATTTTTATTTTGTTTTTTCTAAGATCAGCAATAAGCATGATTGTGGTATTTTAGAAACAATTAGTTTGGATAGGAGATCCAATGTAACTCAAGTAATTGAGTTGGATTGAGAATGTAGAAAGAAGGTCAATGAAACATTGTATAGGGTACCATAACAAATACGACAACACAACTGGATGAATTGAAGTTCATTAGATTGGTCAATGATTTTCAAGCAATTTAGCAATTTAGATTCCTTTGGTCAATGACTAAGGTTAATCTTTTAATCTTTTTTGTGTGTAGAAATGTCAACAATTCCTTTAGACAAGTCATGGATGAACAAACGGGGAAGTGCAATGTATATAAATGGCGTTAGACAATTCCAACAGTTTGTTGAGGATAATGCAAATGGAGAGAGTCTTTTTCCTTGCCCATGTGTTCGATGTAGGAACTCGAGGGGAAACATTAGTGTTGACGACATAGGTGTTCATTTGTTAAGTCATGGCATTGATACCAATTATGTCACGTGGATACATCATGGAGAGAATATAAACAAGCATGTAATTGGTGTACCTATGACAGAAGTGGTTGAACTTGATGATGTATGTGAATATCCTAGGATGAGCGAGCTAGTTGATGATGTATTCCTCAACATGCAAACTGTGGATGCTGATGATGGGATAAATGACTTGAATGACACCGTCGAAGAATGTTTTTGGCGGTAATCCAGAAGGTGGTCCGGAACTTTCTCGTGAACCTGAGACAGTTATGAACAAGAAGTATCAAAAGTATAAGGAAAAAGCGACTGTGCCTTTGTACAAAGGGTGTCCTAAGGATAAGACCATGTTGTCCACCATTATTGAATTGCAGAATTTCAAGACTCGTTTTAGTTGGAGTGGTAATAGTGTGACGATGTTGTTAAAATGGCTAAAAACCTTATTGCCGGATGATTGTAATTTGCCAGATAACTACCCAAACATGAAAACCACAATTAAAGATATGGGGATGGAATGTAAGACAATACATGCATGTGCCAATGGATGCATACTTTATTGGAAAGAATATGAGGGTCTGGTTGGTTGTCCAAAATGTGGGGAGCGCAGGTATAAGGTTTGTGTGGATGTCGATGAGAACGACTCCGGCAAGGTATACAGGAAAGAAGTTAAAAAGGTTGTAAAGTATTTTCCATTGATTCCAAGGTTGAAAAGATTTTTTAGCATACCGTGGATTGGTGAAGCAATGAATTGGCACAAGGATGCTTGTTCAGATGGGAATTTGATGAGACATCCATGTGATTCAGCACAATGGACTTTAACAAATATGAAATGGCCAGAGTTTGCCTCTGATAGTAGGAATTTGAGACTTGCAATATCGACTGATGGTTTTAACCCACGTGGAAATCTAAGTAATGCTTATAGTTGTTGGCCAGTAATAATAGCACATTTGAATCTTCCACCTTCTTTATGCATGAAAAAGGAGTTTTGTTTGTTAACCTTGTTAATATCAGGGCCAAAAGCACCCGGAAAGAATATTGATGTTTACCTGGAGCCATTAGTAGAAGAGTTGAAGGAATTGTGGGCAGATGGTGTTTCAACTTGGGATGTGTGTACTAAAAGCAATTTCCGGTTGAAAGCAATGTTGTTTTGGGGTATCCATGACTTTCCTGCTTATGGGACTCTAGCTGGTTGTAATGTTCATGGTTATAATGCATGCCCTATTTGTGTTGATGATGTAGAATCTGAACGTCTTTCAAACAGTCGGAAGATATGCTATAGAGGCCATCGACGTTTTTTACCTACAAAACACAAGTTTAGAGATGACAAGGGATTCAACAAAGATGTTGAACATCGTCGTGCTCCACAACGGTTATCTGGCGAAGAAGTTGAACGAAGGATAGTGGAAATTTTGGAAGGTAGTTCTACACAAGGTAGGGTTAGTGGGCAAAAGCGCAAGAATATGGTTGATAATGATAACGTCAATGATGAACCAACCAATAACATTGCGCCACCGTGGTCTAGAAGGTCCATTTTATTTGATTTGCCGTACTGGAAGTTTGTTGAGCTACGACATAATATTGATGTGATGCATACTGAAAAGAATGTCATTGAACACTTATTGAACATATTGTTGAATGTCTCTAAGAAAACAAAGGATGGTGAGAATGCTCGAAAAGATATGGAAGACATGGGAACTCATAAGAGATATTGGTTGAGCCATGACAATGAAACGGGAAAAACTTCAATGCCAAAAGCATCATTTGCCTTGACCAAGAAAGAAAAAAAATATTTATGGATACACTAAAAGAGTTGAAATTGCCGAGTGGATTTTCATCCAAGTTGAGTAATTGCGTTCTTGGCAATCCCCTGGAGCTAAGAGGACTAAAGTCACATGATTACCATGTCATTATGCAACATTTACTTACAGTTTTGCTTAGACATGTTTTTCGTGACAAGAAGGATAAAGATTTAAGAATTGTTATTCAAAGAATTAGCTTATTCTTTAATATCTTATGTGCTAAAGTGATCAACAAAACAGATCTTCAGTTAGCACACAAAGGTGTGATTGAGGAAATGTGTGTCCTTGAAAAGGAGTTTCCGCCTTCATTCTTTGTTATAAGTGTGCATTGCATGGCTCATCTAACCGAGGAAGCGATGCTTGGTGGTCCAGTTCGATATCGATGGATGTATCCCTTTGAGCGGTAAATAAATTTTCTAATTTTAGTGCACGTTATCACGTTATCTTATTATATTATATACTAATTTATCCTTTTATTTATGATTGATAGGTTAATGAAACGATACAAAGACTATACTAAAAATTTCAGATACATGGAAGGATCAATAGCAGAATCATACCTTGTAGATGAATCTGTTACATACTGCATGGAGTATATGAGAAAGCCACGGTTCGGAACTCACAAACACAGTCAAGAGGAGTGGCTTGATGTAGATGATGAGTATGCCGATGAAAAGCCATTGGATAAAGGAAAAAACTATATGCTAAATAATGTACAATTTAAACAAGCTCGAAGATGGGTTTTCAATGCACTTGCTGATTCGAGTGATTGGGAAGAGTAAGATATATAATATTTTAGTCTTTTTTTTATAACTAGAAATATAGAATTATGATAATATGGTAACTTGTGCAGAAAATACAATGAATATTGCATGGAGTTGGCTACACAAAGTAAAAAAAAAGGGTCAAGGAAAAATGTTGAGAAAGCTACAGATTTTATTCCTTGGTTGTGTGATGAGGTATATTATAATGTGTATTTATTCATATATATACATATATAATTTTATTTATTTGCAGATTTCAGTTCTAAGATGATTTGTTTTACAATGTAGTTGGAGAAGGCTGGGGAAACAAATACCACACTTTGGAGGTTAGCCAATGGTCCAAAATTTTTGGCAACTCGATATCCAAAACATTGTGTAAATGGTTTCACATTTGCGACAAGTTCTTTGGATGAATGTTTGGTGACACAAGATAGTGGTGTCTCCATG
The DNA here is from genome assembly GCA_003290165.1 of Berberis thunbergii. Lineage (NCBI taxonomy): Eukaryota > Viridiplantae > Streptophyta > Magnoliopsida > Ranunculales > Berberidaceae > Berberis > Berberis thunbergii. The sequence goes on from QNQO01005357.1 coordinate 7,750, forward strand.
GATGCCATTGCTCATTTTGTTGCTAGTAAGAAAGATAAGAGGCCAAAGGACCAACTAGTCAAATGGTATGGAGTTGTTAGAGACATACTGGTGCTAGACTACATTGATTTCAAAGAAACTGTCTTCTATTGTGATTGGGTCAAAGTGGAAGATAAGAAAAATGCATATAAGGTGGACCCAATTTGGAATCATGAGATGGTAAACTTGTCGAAGCTAAAAGACAAAAGAAAGGTGGAAGAGGATCCATTCATTTTAGCTCAAGAAGCAAGTGGAGTATTTTATTCGAAAGATCAATCAAATGACGGGTGGCATGTAGTTCTACATACTCAAAGAGGCTTGAACACTAATGTCGATAAAAAGGAAATTCCCACTGTGTATCAAAGCATCTTGAAAGACAACCCCAACCTGAAGAGCTTACTGGAATTTTAATTGACTATGCTACAATATTTTTTGATGCATTTCTAATGCTATTTTAGTCATCCTCTTTGGTTGAGACCAAATATTTTGTCTTTGTTTCTTATTTAGACTTTTGAGTTGGGAAAGGGAAGCTTTGTAGCTATGTATTCAGATTGGCTTTTCCAATGCTTTATAAAAAACTATTTGTGGTGATATGTTGTGGAATGAAATTATCTATAAATGTGGTGTATATAGTTGATTCTTATTTCTTTTTGTTTGATAATGGTTAATATCTATAACTGTCTTCATTGATAGATATGGATAGTACTCGCGGCAATGATCTCTCCACCATTGATGTCACCAGATCTACAAATGATGACATTGAAGTTAAACAGACCATACAGTTCAACCTCCACGGTTTAGTAGTTGGACCTGATGCTAGAAATTTCAATAAAAACATTGGAAAGCTTGTTGAAACCCTTGTGCCCATCAAATTCAAGGGTTGGCACCATGTTACTGACAACTACAAAGAGGATGTGTGAAATGGCCTCAAGGTGAGATTTTACATCATTGATTTTCATAATGTCTTATATTATTTTCAACTTATATCTCAATGGCTTATTTGCAGCGTGAATACGACATTCCAAATTAAGTGAAAAAGAGTGTGCATTTGAAAATGCCTGAATATTATAGAAGGTTCAAGGCACATCTTAGGAAGAATTATTTGGATAAGTATCCTACCATTGAGGAACAAGAGAAGCATGTTCCAAATGGTGTAAGAGATGAGGATTGGAAGGAGTTTGTTCGCCATGAGAGCACCCCTGAAGCGAAGGCAATTAGAGACCAAAATGCAAAAAACAAAAAGGCTTCAAAGTATGTATGGGGGGGGGGGGTGGCCAAAAGAGTGCTGCAGAAGTAGAGTACGAAATGGTAATTGAGTTTCTAGTTACTAGTACAATATTATATACCATTTAACTTTATAGGCTGAGACTAATCTTTCAAGTATATAGGTTGAGAAGAACCCTGATGGAGAACCAGTCACACGCACTGACATATGGATTGCCTGTCACACGGGAAAGGATGGAAAACCTACGCGTGGTTCTGAACAATATATGGTATGTGCCCAATGATGTCTTTTATGCCCAATTCTTAATTTACTTTGTAGTTGTTTGAATATTATTTGTGTCCTGATTTATTTTATTTTTTCATTCTTTTGAAGGAACAAGTTAAAGCAAAAAAAGCTGCATTGCAAGAATCTTCAACTCAAGGTAACATTGACCTCACTATTGATGATGATCCTCTAAGCCAAGTGTTTGGCCAAGAAGTGAGGGGACGTACTCGTTGTGTTGGAACCACTGTCTCTAAAAGGAAGTATGATGTTGCACTTCCCGCTCGTTCATTGCTATTGGAAAAAACATTGGAAGCCAAAAAAAGGGAAGAAAAATATGAAAGATTGGAAGAAAATGTTAGATGGATACGAGAGAGACTTGAAAGTGGAACTTATGTAAGACCATCAACAAGTGAGGGAATACAAGGAGTTGTTCAAAGAACTGAAGATACACCGTCATTCGGTGCACAATCGACAAGGCAACCAGATAATCCATTACCTCCATCTCCATTACCACCATCTTCATTACCTCCATCTCCATTACCACCATCTCCATTACCATCATCTTCTCAAGGCGTTGCGAGGTTTCCTTCTCCAAGCAATCCTGTTCCTTCAGTGTCAAGGAGATACAAAGTTTGTGATTGGGAAAGGGATGTCATTGCGATAGCATTAGAGGTTGTAGATCCTATCCATCAATTCTCTTGCGCTTGTCATGGATCATTGAACCCTGCAACAGAGATCAGACTTTCCTTATGCTTCAAATACAAGACTGGGGTGAAACTTTACAAAAGTGATCCAAAAAGAGACAAGATGGGGGATTTGGACGTTGGTGATTTCTTCATATGGTGTAGAACTCATGTGGAACTTGATGATTGATAGTTACAAAAACCAAGAGTCTAATGGTGAATTTTTTGACTATATTTACTTTTTAATGTTTATTTATGTTTACTTTTTGATTATGATGTCTTTCTTTTAATGTTTATTGTTGTACGTGCTGTTTCTGGCCGCAGCGGGTTTCACGATGACACACGTGGCAATGCCGACTGAAGCAGCAGTATGAAAGTTCTCCCTGGAACTTCAAAGAACAACAGTGCCAAGGGAGGGCCCCATTCCTTTTACATTCTCCCGCTTGACAAACATAACTCAGCTGTAAGACTACCTTCAAAGCTTTTATAATTCATAAAGTTACTTCGGTTTTGTTCATCTGTGTTATGTGATCCTTTCAGGATGATAACTGACCTGCAAGGACCAAGTATGAGTTTCCCCAACTTACAAACTTTGAAAAAAGTGACAGACTTGTGAGTTGATTTGTTGATATTTTTACTGTACGCCTGTATAAACTTATGACTTTATAGGTTTATATGACTAAGTTACATTTATTTGGACAGGCTTCTGAAAAACTGCTCAATTAATGGTCCCATCCCTCAATTTATTGGAGAAAGCATCAAAACTATAAGTAGACTGTAAGTTAATTTGGTCTGTAATTGTTTTATGATATTTGATCGACAATGGTCCTTATGTAAACAAATCCTTGCTAGTCTTTGTTTTGATGAATCTCATTTTCATTTTGCAGAGACTTGAGTTTCAACAATTTGTCTGGTATTTGAAGTGCTTTTGGGTTGTGATAGAATGGTTTTTGGATGAACATGTAACTGATGTGCATGTCATGTATACAGAATCAAACTGTCTCTGAATTGAAAGACTTTGTAAGGAAGCTCAATTCATTACCAGAAATCTTTGTAAGTCTGTCCTCTGATGTATCCGTTAATTTGGTTCAAGTAGCCTCATGAATCTTATGCTGCACCTTCTGCTTAATTTGTCACAGAGGCACATAAATCTTGCTCAGCACTTATCTACATTTACATCAAAGCCTTCATTCCTTGGACAACTTGACATGGAGCACCTGGTTGTAGAGGGGGAGAGTTATGACATGTGAGTTGAATCATACTTCTAGCTGCACTTTTGGTAACATAGTATTATGTAAGATGGAGTTGCAACCTGGGTTCATGAATTTGCAACCTGGGCTCCTAGGTAGAATGAGTTTTGGTTTTTTTTTTTTTTTTGAATCTCCTATTATGCTGTCAGTATATGTTATATTCAGCATACTTGTGGATGCAGCATTGGTGCAGTTCTGTATGACATGATTTCATTGAGATGAGGTCTCTAGAGTATTTTACTCTTCTATTTCTCAAGTTTGGCTATTCTGTATATTCAATTTCTCATCAAAGACTGGTGTGGCACACTTCATGGTGAAGAAAAGGTAAGTCTGTTTTGTTAATTTTTGTACTGTGATTGTGCTGCTTTAAGTAATTATCCCACTTATCAATTTGATGGAATTCTGTCAGGTACCTGGTTTTCAGAAATTTGTACTTGAGACATTTGCGATAAACTGTTGTTTGTACAACGTTCTTGACAGATCTTTCAAATTCCATGATGCAAACACAGTATGATTTCTGACTATCTTGCGATCAACTTTTTTTTTAATTATGCATTGTTAATATAACATTAAACCATTCTAACATTAAACCATTCAGAAATCTTAATAAGAAGTGAGACAATCTATCACAATCCCAATCAATATCAACTAGTCTTGTAAAATAGGGAAGCAAGCCTTGTGGAATTCTCAAACGGAGAAAATTAAACGAAGACGAACTGAGAGAGATGCCTCGACTTTGACATGTATGGTATAAAAAAGAAATGAAAGTAATAGAGAAAATGTCGTCAAATTTATGAGAATAATCAATCCCACTTATTTTCTTCTTCGATTCCTTTCCATCAAGTCAAGTGTTGTTTTTCCACTTCCTCTTCTTCAATTTAGGTTACAGATTTTCCTTTCTTGAATTTAATTTCCAGTTTTCTAGTCGGAAACACAATGATTACAATATTGGTGTTCAGGGCCCTTCTGCTTCTCTACCTGTCTTACACTTCAAAGCTACATGTCCATTAATGATCAAAAACATGTATAGTACACAATCGTAAAATGTCTAGTGCAATTGTATCCAAAATGTCCATTAATGTACCTTAATGACTTCATCTAAATTGTCTGCATGGCTGTCAATGGTTGTTGTACCCCAACTCAAACAAAAGGACTCACACTTGGTCATCTTTTAAGTACACAATCATGAACCTATCTACAGAATGCAGGGAAGGGGGAGAGACATTCTCTCTGCCATGCCATGCCATGCCATGCTATGCCATCATTTGATATTCTCATGTAGTTTGTGGGTGTTTCAGTTTCAGAGATTCAATTTCATTATCTCTCCCTCTCATGCTACAGATAATGTGCATCCAAGAAGGACACAATGGAGGAGGAGTCTTAGTCACGATGACACACGTGGCAATGCCAACTGAAGCAGCAATATGAAAGTTCTCCCTGGAACTTCAAAGAACAACAGTGCCAAAGGAGTATAACCTACACCCAGACGTATTAAGCACCTTGTAAGTCTCATATATTCATGTTTATTTTGTTTATCGGCATCCGTTTATATTGTGAATTCTTTATGTATCTATATTGACTTGCAGAGTGATATTTGAAATGTTTTTTTTTCTTTTGTTCTCTTCAATTACATGTGGTGGCCATCTAACCCATGTGTAATCTGCAAATGACACAACGACATCAACAGCCGCAGCATTTCATGCAATCTTTGCCACCAATGCAACGGGCCCAGTTGCAACATCACTTGCAGCAGCAGCAACAACAGCAACAGCTGAGACAGCAAGTGCAACAGCAGGGAATTCAACCGGCATCTGCAGTAAAGCAATCCTATCAAATCATGGCTTGCATGTGCTGCACAGAAGGTTGATGAAGTGAACGCCTTGGCGAAGGCATTGTCTGGCAGTAAAAGGAACTTTTCTACTTAACAAAAAGGTATGTCTGATTGACGGTCATTTCAAGAGGGGGTGTTTTCTATTCATGTGTTTTCACTTTATTTTAAGTTGACATTTCAATAAAGCACATAGGGTGTCTTCAGCCCATAGGGTGTCTTAGCATGCTGCCTTTGACTTCCTTATTCTAATAATCATGTCTCACAGTCCTTAGTCCTAATTGTTATGATGCAATTGGTGCAGGGAGTCCTTTCCTGTGTCATACAAAAACTGGAAAGCTATTGAAGACCATTACAACAATTTCTCGAGAAGCGCTCAGCTATCACCTGCTCCCACCAGTGGCAACCAACTAGACCCTGATCCCTTAATGCCAAAACGGGCCTTTGGTCAATATGTTGCTCGAGAAGCTGAGTTGAATGCAGAGTATTGGGTAAGTTTAGTTCTCTTTCTTGCCTTCTCATTGGCAGGATTTTTAAGATAAGCATGCTCCTTTTAATGCCAATGCCTCTATCAGGGTGGCACAATGAAATGTAAGGCAATACCTCTTCTCACACTCCCCTTCAGAACACACCATAATAAGACATTATATTTTGTGGTCAAGGCATTTGTTGACTTATTTCTCTATCTATTTTTTTTTTTTCATTTTTTTTTGCAGGTGGCAGCATGGTTGAGGGCAGAAGCTCATTACGAAGCTGAGTTGAATGCAGAGTATTGGGTAAGTTTAGTTCTCTTTCTTGCCTTCTCATTGGCAGGATTTTTAAGATAAGCATGCTCCTTTTAATGCCAATGCCTCTATCAGGGTGGCACAATGAAATGTAAGGCAATACCTCTTCTCACACTCCCCTTCAGAACACACCATAATAAGACATTATATTTTGTGGTCAAGGCATTTGTTGACTTATTTCTCTATCTATTTATTTTTTTTTTCATTTTTTTTGCAGGTGGCAGCATGGTTGAGGGCAGAAGCTCATTACGAATCCTTGACTTATATGAGGTTAGTTTTCACTATTTTCACAAATTTCTCGTTGAAAGTTTGAGCTCAGTAACCATCATATTTCTTTTCTTCTTCTTTTTTACTTCCATTTTTACGATATGGTTCCTTGATATAACAATTTTGCACTGTCCAGGCATGTTGAACTTTTCAAAAAGAGTTATGCTGATGAGGTAAAGTTTCCATTCCATTGCACAATACAATATTTCAAGCACAAGTATATTTTCTTCCATGGGTATTTATTTGAATGCCTTCTCTATTTCAAAGTGCATGTCTTGTAATTGAACACGAGGACTCTATGATTTGTGATTTACTAGAGGTATTGAAATAACCTTTGTTTTGGTAAAATCAAAAGGAGTGGGCCAATGAGCGTACTATAACAAACATCCTCAAGTACTTTTTCATTTGTTGGCATCTTGAAGCACTGTTCACAAGGATTTTTTTAGGCAAAGCAATGAAAGCTTTATCAACAAAGGATTAGTGAAAGTGATCTTCATTAAGCTTGCACATTCTCTTTTAGGGTTTTAGCAACATGATCAATCAGTATGTACTATTTTTTTTTCCATAGAAGTCTTAATTCACATTTGAAGCAAGGGTGTTGGATTGGATCCTCCCTAGATCTATCTATTGTGGGAATGATCAGGTTGTGGAAGTGTGTGTCTTTTTTACAATAGATTTCCAAGATTGGAAGTATTTTGGTCCATAAAAGCTCTTTAAGGACCATATTGTCTCTCTTTGTGTGTTGCCTTATTCTTCATAACTTTTTCCCCACTAGGTTGCATGTTATAGAAGTACAAAGGTCAGTGTGGTCGTAATTTATGTCTTGAATCACCTTTGAGATTGTGGCGTTTAGCCGATATTGATTCTATTAAGTTGTTGCATGTCTATAGAGTACGAGCACAACCTTGCATGTTGCATCAATTCTCAAATAAATGGAATGAGATTTTAATTGCTGTGATTTTTCACCACTAATGTAAAGGTAGCTGAAACAAATAGAGATATAAGAAGATAGGATATCCTGCAAATAAATGACTATCGTGTTTAACATAACAAGGACAAAACTTATTGCCCTATTGGTAGTGGAGAAGTGAGGAAAAGAGATCTAGTATCAAGGATCAAGCAAAAATTGGTTATCAGTTTCAAGTACTGTTAAAAGAGAGGCAGGCCAGGGAAAGTTTAGAATGAAATGATCTGGAAAGGGAGTAATTCTTCAAGGACTTTTTGATGTGTTTACTTGTGTTTGGATTGGGTCTTCTTAATACCTAGTTTCGAAGAGGCGGGTCGGACTAGATTGTATATGATATTGAACCCCTCTTTGATGACTACAGATTAGAGTATAGGTTACACACCATACAAGTATAGAGGTCAGAATGTGGCAGTGCTATAGAGGTGCCAAGTTGCCATTTAAAATTGGTACATTTAGCCGGTAGTGAGTCTGTTAAGTTTTTTGACAGGCCCCCGATAAGGTTCACGTATACTAGACGGAAGAAACAGAATGCATGCTGATTGAGTTCCTGTTATGCTGAGTTCATGTTGTTTTTAATATAGGATGCAAAGGATGCAAAGGCTAAACTGTCATATGGTGAAGAATGCAGTTGCAGTAACAGAATGTCTGTCAGAGAAGGAGTTAGAAGAGTTCCTGTAAATTCAGTTAGGATGTTCTGTTAGAAGGTCTGTTAGTAAGTGGATTGTTCTGTTAAGATGTAAATAAATGCTCTGTTAGTCTGTGAAGTCAGTATAAATAGAGATTGGCAATAAGAAAGGGTCATTCATTGATTCAGCTAATGTACAACTGAGCCATTGCTCATTAGGGAGACCCAGGCTTCTCGAACAGCCTTCCTATTTTCTTTCATATTACAATGTATCTCTGTATGTCAGAGTGTAGTTTGTAATTACAATATCAGAACATCAATACAAATCATGTTTCAGCAGATGCTTGTGTGATCTTCCAGTTTACCAGCTATTTCTCTATTGATGTCGATCAAACTTCTTGCTTGAATTGATTCCAGATTGCAGGGATTTCCAAAGATTGCTGCAGAGATTCATCAAAACAGGTCAGCCCCTAACATTTTTGTTTCCTTGGAGGACTGTAGGGGGGCACAATCCTACCAAATTTCATGGTCTTAAACAAATTCTTTTGCGATCAACTACCTTCTTCACCACCAATGTAAAGATAACAGAAAATATTAGTAATATAGATAGGACTGGATCTAAGTAAATCACTTTTATGTTTAACATAAAAGGGAAAGTTATGGGTGCCTTTCACACACACAAAAAGAGAAAAGGTATTCACTTTGTTGTAGATGTGGATATGTTGGTTATTAGAGATCATCAGTTGGTTACTAGAGATCGTCAGATTTAATAATTACCAAGTGGCATATGCCCGCATCTTTGGTTGTTTCACCCTCATAGTTTTAAATCACACAAAAAGATGAACATAGCAACAACAAACTTGCACCTACACATTTCCCATATGGTCAATACAATTGTGCTAGTTCAAAGTTTCTAGAAGCCCTCTTGTTTTACCCCTTATATTTTTGAAATGTTGTTCAATTGCATAGTTGATTTCTTCATGTGCCTTTTGTTCCTGATGTTACTATATTTTCTTGTTTATCTTCTGCAGGAACACAAAGATTTAGTACGTCGGTGTAGCGGTCGTGATGGGAACTCATTGAAATGTTTTTGCTTTGTCACAGTATGTCTCACGTTCACAAATTATAGCCTAGTAGATGCTTCTCATGCTGTCACGTTATTTTTGTTGCCAATAGTTAGAAGTCATCCTTATATAAAAATGGAAAAGTACTGAATCAAGGACTACTTGTATCTTGATATTTAAAAAAAAATCTGTATGTCATTTAGGTGATCTTAATCTTTTTAAGGGATAGATTTAGTAAGTGATTAGGAATGTTAGAATTAGCAAAGGTTATTTTAATTCTTTATGAAGGAAGAAATCAGTAATTGATGTGTGTGTGTATTTCCTAACATTACTGCAGTATCCTTTCACTGCTTTAATATCCTCTCTGTTCTTTTACTTATTTTTCTTCTCCAACTTAAAACTAAAATAGAACATAATCAGTATCTCTCTTACCCTTTTTGTTAATCAGATATCATCAGAGAAAATACAAATAAACTGAAGTGTCTTCTTCTCGAGAGTTCAAAACCTTAGGGATCTACTCCAATACACAAGTTACTTTGTTGGAGCATAATAGGATTTGCGGTGGGGTCATTAGAAGGATCGTTGTATCAACCATCACCGGTGCCATATACAAGCAACTACCAGGTGCTGCATTCTCATCATTTTCAGTATATTGATCAAGCAACTACCGAAAGAAATGGGGCCTGTTCCTAAGGGCATCAATGTATTTTCTTACATTATATAACTAGGTGGATTTGTATTGTTGGAAAAAACATAGAGAAATTCTTCTTTGTTTAGATGCGAGCGAAACATGATATAACAAGGTTCCATTTGTTCAGGTTAATCTTGTTATTGTACATTAATGCTATTTGTTTACATGTTTTTGTTTGGCGTCAAAACTTGACAAGTTCCTTTTTACGGTTGATTTTGTATTTATTTAGCATATAGTTTGTGGAATCTTATTTGTGTCGGAGGCATGACACATACCATAGTACGGACTGATTTTGTAGGTGCGACGGCTGTGATTTTGCTGCAGCAGCAAAAAAAAATTAAATTTTTTTTTTGATTATATTAATTTGCAACGGTTTGAAACCGTTGCAACAAACCAAATTTTTTTTTTTGAATTTTGTTTTACCATGCCAACGGCTAAAAACCGTTGCTACCTTGTTAGCTACAGTAAATTTCTCACTGTTTGGCCACGGTTTAAAACCGTGGCCATAGTTAGCCACGGCTTAAAACCTTTGCTACCTTGTTAGCTACAATTTATTTTTCACTGTTTAGCCACGGCTTAAAACCGTTGCTCACTTGTTAGCTACAGTTTATTTTTCACTGTTTAGCCACGGCTTAAAACCGTGGCCAGGGTTAGACACGGCTTAAAACCGTTGCTAACTTGTTAGCTACAGTTGATTTCTCACTATTTAGCCACGGTTTTACACCGTGGCAATAGTTAGCCACGGCTTATACCCGTTGCTACCATGTTAGACACGGTTTAGAACCGTTGTGTATATCCACACTTTATCACGGCTTATAACCGTGGCTATTGTTGCCACGGCAAAGAACCGTTGCTATACTTATTGCAACGGTTAATAACCGTGGCTAAATGCTGAAAATACCACCCCCTACTCAAACATTAAACCGTTGCTACAATGTTTAGCAACGGTTGATAGCCGTTGCAACAAATTTCGCGACGCCTCTGTAGCCAACGGCTCTTAGCCGTGGCAATGGGTTACGCCCACGGTACAGAACCGTTGCTAATGGGGGTTTTTGGTGTAGTGAGTGCTCCCATCATCATGGATGCTACTAATAGTGATTTTGACACCGAAAACAACCTTTTTCCCCTTCTTCATTTTGAGTTTTCTCTTCTTCGTTTCGGTATTACACTTTTTCATTTCGGTGAGAAATCAGAGAGAGCGAAAATGCAGGGTGAGAAGATAAACGAAACAGAGAAAATGAAAATGGAAGGAGTTTTCCCTCCAATGGTACGAGTTGACAGGGAGTAATCCCTAGCCGTCCACGTGTCTGGTTTAGGTAACAAACGGTTGGGATTGACATGCTATCACATCAAGCGTGATAAACACGTGAAAAGCATTTTCGTCATGCAAAATAAACAAAAAGGTGGCACGTGAGGTGTTTGACAATGAATGCACATTGACGGGTAATCTTAGGGGGAAAGTGCAATATGAATGTTAATTGGGGGCAAAGCTGATTATGCTATATATTATATGGGGGAAATTACAATTAATTATTATTATTATTATTACTATTATTATTATTGTTAATATTGTTGTTCTTATTATTATTATGTAACAATGAACAATGACAAATATTTTTAGTACAATGTTAAATTCAGTGAAAGTGTCAACATGTGCGTACGTATAGAACAAACTTTAATTATTGCATTTCTTGTTTTTGCTTGTTTCAATTTTATTTTCAGAATTTGTAAACATCTCCTAAAATATATGATCACAGTAAAAATGAGAAATTCCTTGTACTCACAAGTTAGGCAGACATTAATATTTGTTTTATTCAAAAATGTCAATGTTTATATGGTCCCTTTTTCTTTCCTTGATATTTGTATATAATTTAAAAAATAAAAGAAAACAAACATTTAAATATCTCGATGTGTTGAAAGGTAATCAATTAACCCAGTGTCATTGTCCATGATTGTGAGGCCAAACCTCACCTTAAATGGCAAAGTGCCAAAGAAATTAAATCTAAGCATGTGTCCAATGTGAGGGTGGATTGGACTTTTTTCTAATATAAACAATAGTTTTTTTTTTTTTTTTTTTTGGGTAAAACAAACAATGGTTCTCTAATCATGAATTCTATGGGATGAGAGACCATTTCCTCGAGATGCGTAATGTTGATCATCTCGAGGAGAATGGATCGCCCCTTTCCTCGTTCCTTAGAAGGGCTTTTCTCTAAGAGATGATATATTTAGGTAAAAAGCACCTTTTAGGGCATGTTTGGTTATCCCTTTGACCATTGTAATGTAATGGCTATTACAATGGTCAACTACATTCCTTTGTTTGGTGAAACAAAAATTCATTGTAATGGTAATCTCCATAACAGATTTGGTTGTAATGGTCATTCCTACCTCCCCCCTATGAATGTCCATTGTAATGGTAAAAATTACTTAATGACCATTTTTACCCTTCTCACCCTCTTCCATTTTAACTAAGTGAGGGTATTTTTGGAAATAAATTTTATATCACCATCTTACCATTTTAAAAGTATACTAAACATACATATTCTCATTCTCATTTTCATTCCCATTACCATTACCATTCTTATTATCATTCTCATTCTCATTCTCATTCCATCGAATAACCAAACGAGGCCTTAGTACTATCTTTTGTTTTACATGGGTGTAAGTGTAATAATGATAATTTATTAGGAATGTAAAAGGGATTGACGTAATGACAAACATCAAAACTACTACTATTCCTCAATGGAACTTAAGTCACAGTAGTTAGAAGAGTTTGTCGTTTAAGTTGCATTAATCCACCAATGTTAACTTTGAAAACGACCTACAAACACGCATCATCGAGCTACTTTTGGATTTGGATATGTATCAGGTTCCCTTTTCGAATCCTTTCTCTATTACTAATCATTTTACAAATAAATCAAAATACCCTAATGTGAAATCCACCGTAGCAGTCAAGTCAAGACTCACCCCCACCCCATTGGCCACTAGGCAATCCACAAAACAAAACGTGTCCTTGAATCATTTACCAACCAATCTTTATCAGGACACAGGATGATTTCTTTCAACTCCCCTCCAATGGTCAAAAAAACCCATAAAATAGTGACTTGTTTACTTATCTCATCAATGCTGCACATTGTTTTTGCCTTCAAAAGCTTCAATCCCACCCAAATTACCAGTCTCCATCTCCATGACCCCATTTTTCTTCCTACCGCCACCTGCAAACCTTAAAAACTATCCCAACTTGCACCAGAAGAAATGATGATGTTCGATGGTCTTAGCTTGATTTCATTTCATTGAGGCATTTCATCAAACAACTCCTCCATGGCATCCCACGCCCTCAATGCCTGGTCATTCAGCGCCCTGGTTGGGGCGTTTCTTGATCTTTCCATAGCTTTCTTCCTTCTCTGCGGCTCCACTCTCTCATTCTTCGCCACCAAATTCCTGGCCTTCTTCGGCTTGAGTCTCCCTTGCCCTTGTAATTGCCTCTTCGGCATTCCCAACGAGTCCAGATGCTTGCACAAGCTCCTTGTTGATCTTCCCCTTGCTAAGGTCTCTTCTGTTCAATTGTCCATCAAGAAAAACTTTCCATTTGATGAAATTTTGATGAACCATCAACATGGACAAAATATTAATGCCAAATTGTTGAGTGATGATGGCTACCGATCGGATTCTTTTATTGAGATGGAAGAGGAGGGTTCTTGTAGCTCGGCTTATGATGTGGGGATTAGAGATTCTAAGGAGAATAATCTTGTTGGTTATAAAATTCCAAGTGGTAGGGGAAAGGGCATTTCAAATCAGAAGCCGCCGCGATCAGATGGGGGGCGTCGCAGACGGAGAAGTCTCCTCGATAGTTCCGGGCAGAGGGTTACTAGAAATAGAGCTAGACATCTATCCTGTGGCAGTGGACGAGAATCAACGAAAGAGGACGTTAATTCTGTGTGTGTGCACCTCACTGATGATAGCTTTAAGTGTGAGTACTTACTATGAATTATTATTTTTCAAAAGGGTTCATTAATTGTTCATTTTTTGAAGTATACTAAAATCTGTTGTAGCATGTAATAATGAAATGGTTTTCGTATAATTCAGTTATTTTTGTGCTTCGGACATTGAATTCAATACATTCTGACGTGTCTACATGGTTGTAAGATTTTCAGATGACAAGGATACTCAAGGTGGAAATTTAAGTGATGATACTACACATTGTTTTCAGTTGAGTGATGTTCTAGGGGAGACTAAGAATGTGGGAAAGGACGAGTCCTCATCTTGGGAAGTTGGGCATTTTGATCTGAATGATGAAGGTACAATGAGAATATTGGAACAATCGCTTGAAGAAGAGCATGCTGCACGCGTTGCTCTGTACCAGGAGTTGGAAAAGGAGAGAAATGCTGCTTCATCTGCTGCTGATGAAGCCATGGCAATGATATTGCGTCTGCAGAAGGAGAAGGCGTCTATAGAAATGGAAGCTAGGCATTATCAGAAGATGATTGAAGAAAAATCTGATTATGACGCAGAAGAAATGGATATTCTCAAAGAGATTCTTGTGAGGAGAGAGAAGGAGATACACTTTTTGGAGAACGAACTCGAAGCTTATAGATTGATAAAGTTGACTGGAAATGAACAGTTGGAAGGTGATATGCAAGTTTTCCGTGGAATGTTTGGACAAAGACCCAGTTTGTCATCTGAGTCCAGTGATGACGCAATGTTGATGCTGCGGCAGATTAGTGAATCCCTTATCAAAGGCGTCTTACCCATGGAGAAACAAAGTCATGTCCATGCCTTTGGTGAAGAATCAGCATCACATGGCTGTGATGAAGCTGGTGATGTTTTGAAGAGAGGGGAGGCTCGAAGGATTACTAGCATTGAAAAAGATATTCCATGTGGACCTAGATTCATGCGTGAATGCACACAAGAGTTTCAGGAGAAGGAAATAGTATCCATGAAAGAGCATTCATCTACTTCAAGTCAGTCGCAAGAACACATTTCTCTTGAAAAAACCATTACTTCTGTGGATGAAGAACAAGAAAAGCATGATCAGGTTCGACTACACAAGGGAATAGACGTGAAGACTGATCTATGCCATAGCGAAACATATACTAATTGTCCATGTGATAGTGCATTTTTGGAGAAGCATGTGAAAGACACGGATCAAGATGGAAAAGATCAGTGTAGTTCCATTTCTGAGGCTGAACCAAGTGTGCTTGATGTTCATGTCATTGATGATAAATCTGAAGTTTCTAATCAGAAAATTCATAAATCAAGTGTATCTATGTCAAGAGATGTTACTCCAGATGAGTTTAGAAATTCGTTTGTTCCATCTGAAGCTTCTGGTTTCAGGAGAGCTGATGTTTCAAATGATCGCCAAAGTAGAAGCAGGGGAAATGAGCCAGTTATTCAAAGAGGTAGTTCTGGCATGAGTAGTAGTTCGGAGAGATCGCAGGGAAGCACACTGCTTTCTGATTTAAGGCATAACTCCATGTCTGCAGTTGATAATGAAAGGCTGAAACTTGAACATGAGGTTGAGTGGCTTAGAGGAAGGCTAAAGATCATCCAAAAGGGGAGAGAGAAATTGAATTTCCCTGTTGAACATCCAGAAAGAGAAAAACTCCACTTGCAATTTTTAGAAGATATAGCTAAACAGCTTCAGGAGATTCGGCAACTAACAGAACCTGGGAAGGTGGAGCGCCAGACTTCTTTACCCCCGTTATCTTCAAAGGTACACAGTTTCCAGTTACCATCATTTACATATGTATATTATAAAGTTGGCATTTACACACTTAGGGTGTGATTGATTCCAACGTAATTTTTCCTAAGAAAATTTGCCCAAAATGAGGATGGATAAGAAGGAAAGAAGAAGAGAGAATGAAGAACATGAATTTTGTGATGATCACTATCCTCTTGGTTAGTTGAAAATTGTGGAAAAAAAATAATATATATATATAAATTTTTTTTTGGGGGGGGGAGTAAGAATTTCTTTGCCAGATGAAGTCATCTTCAATCCCAAGATGGATGACTTTTTCCCATTCCTCTCCTATTTTTTCTCTCTTTTTGAAAATTTCCATGGCAAATTTTCGTTGAAGTAAAAGACACCCTAGTTCCCATTCCTTTGGCAATTCTTTTCTTACTTATCCCAACTAATTTTTGGGTATAACATATCATTGAAATGGAATGTTTTGGTGTCAACTGAGAGGTGTCTAATGGACTATAGCATGTTTACAATTTTACATGTGCATTTTGTTTAATTAAGAGCTTTTATTTTTAATAGATTTAGTAGAAAAGGTCTAATGCATTTGTAGATAGATATAGCATATAAGAACAACAGTAACAAGTGTATTTGTGTTTGCGACATGATCAAATAGTGACCACGTAAGAGTTCAAAAAATCACATGTTACCCCTATCATCATCCCAATTAAACTATCCCTACCATAATTTGTTCCTACCTTGTACTCGTACCCAGTACCACGTGTGGTAGAGAACCTCTATGCATGGAAGCACAAAGTCTTCGAAAACTTGTCATATCCGTGTCCGACACCAACACTCGTTCAACACGCTTCCGATACGCGTCAGACACTTGGTCAACGTGTCGACAGGTGTCGGACACATGGTCAATGCAGTCAATGCGTCGGACACACCTTCGATACACCCAGAACTTGGTTAGGACATAGTGAAAGACTAGGCAATCAACTTCGTTTTATTTTTTACTTTTAGATATGTGCAAATAATCATCTTCTTCGCCACTGCACCTCTTCTTCTTCTCTACGTTATTTCTTTTAGATTGTGAGCATGTGGACCCTACAAAGGCTACAAATGGTGATGCAGATCCAGATACAGATGAAGTTGATTCTGATACTGGGGTTACAGATGTTGAGGTGAGGAGTCTAATAAGCAACAAGAAGTTGAACCATCCTTGGGAGAAAGACGTGGGATAAGACATACAAGGATGGTGTTCCAAGTTCCAATAAAAAATAAAGTAGAGTATGTTAACAAGCAAGATTAGTGGCCAAGGGGTATGCATAAAAAAAAGGTGAGGATCACAATGAATTCTCTCTCCGACGGTGTAGCACACTTCAATCCAACCCCTGTTAGCATTGGTGGCGCATTATGACATGGAGCTCGAGCAAATGGATGTTAAGACTGCATTTTTGTATGGTGAGTAAAGAGGACTTTTATAAATCTCAGTCCAAAAGGTTATGGTTCTGTTTGTAAGGAAGACTGTGTTTAAGTTGAGAAAGTCATATGGATTAAAACAATCGCCTAGACGATCGTATCTTCGATTTGAATGGTTTATGGTGGAGCATAAGTATACATGGAGTGAATATGATCATTGTGTGTATTTCAGAAAATTACATATGGTTCCCTTATCTATTTCTTATTTTATGTGGATGATATGCTCATTGCTTGCAAGAGAAAATAAAATTGATTTGTTAAAGACTCAATCGAGTAAGGAGTTGGAGATGAAGGACAGACTTAGGAAGTGCAAAGAAAATTTTGTCGATGATTATTAGTCTGAGACATGAAGAATACTCGGTTGGCCGTTTCTAAAAATGAGTATTTAGAGAAGGTGCTTAGCAAATTTGGAATGTCAAATTCCGAGCGAGTCTACACCTTTGGGTCCTCAATTCGGGTTGTTTGCTTTACAATCCCCTTCAACATTGGAGGAGAAAGCGTACATGTCACAGGTTCCATATGCGGGTGTTGTGGGTAGTTTGATGTATGTAATGGTTTGTACTCATCCAAATATGCTCATGCAGTCAGTATGGTTAGTCGGTATATGAGTAATCTGTGTAAACAACATTGGCTAGCAGTGAAGTGGATTTTACGGTATTTTCGCGGGTCATTGAGCAAAGGCTTGGTTTATCAGAGAAAGGGGATTCCTTGTATCCGTGCATATGTTGATTCCAATTATGCTGGTGATGTGGATAAGAGATGCTCAACGACAGGGTTTTACTTTGTTTTGGGAGGTGGTTCTAGTTGGAAGTCTATGTTACAGTAGTTGCTTTGTCAACATAAGAAGTTGCTTTTGTTAACATAAGAAGCAGTGACGGAGGATTTTTTTGTTTTGCTTTGTTTTGGGAGGTGGTTCTAGTTGGAAGTCTATGTTACAGTCAGTAGTTGCTTTGTCAACATAAGAAGTTGTTTTTGTTAACATAAGAAGCAGTGACTGAGGATTTTTTTTTTTGAAGGCGAGCTGGTATTTTAAGGATCCCATAACCTATCAACAACATGACCTACTAGGTCAACAACCATAAGAAAGAAACCATGCTGCAGGTGGGACTCGAACCTAGGATGTGGAGGCGAAGGATGGCTTCAAAGCTTTGTTAGTGAGTTGGGAGTCTCTCATGAGATCATTACAATGTATTGTGATAGTGCATTGTGATAGTCAGAGTGCTATATACCTTGCAAAGCGCCAAGTTCATCTTGTGCGCACCAAACATATTGATGTAAGGTATCATATCATCAAGATATTGTTGAGGATGGACTAGTTTATCTTCAAAACTTAGGCACAAAAGACAATCCAACGGATATGTTGATTAAGGTGGTTTGTGGAATTAAGTTTGAGCATTGTTTCAACTAATTCATGTGGCAAATTGTTGAAAACCCTTATGAGGCTTGAGGCCCTTATTTGGGCATGATGGTGAGCTCTATGAAGATCGTTTGTTGACCTAGCAAAGCATAATGGCGAAGATGACGATGACCTAACTTGGCACATTTCATGCCAAGATGGAGAGTATAAATGTAGGGATGACCTGAAATTCATCGCCAAGGTGAAGATTTTACTTATTTTCAGCCCTCAAGACAATAGAAAAGTATTATATTTAGGAAACTCTTCCTTTGGTTGGGAGACCCAACCTAAGAGGAACTCTTTTGTACCGATTTTGTTGGTGTAGATAGCTGAAAATAGAAATAAATCTAATTTAATATTATTGGGGGGGGGGGGTTCTCCTCTACAGAAAAATAGGGTTATAGCTTTATAGAACTTTGATTTGTTGAAGGTTATTCTATTGTTGGTACTACACTCATATCAATAGAAAGTGGTCGTCGCTATGTAGTAAATGCGGATAACGGACCCTTCGCGGTCCAGAACCGATTTACGATTAAGTGAATCAATCGAGGATTAACCGGATTTATTCGGTCAACTTTTTCAAAAAATATATTTTTATACCCTCACTAATGTAAATTATAATAAACAATATATCTTGACAATGAAGATTAATAATACAAGTATTATAAAGCAAAAGTCATATTATAAAGCAAATTATGAAATCATGTCCAAAACATCACACATTATAGAGCAACAACCACCACCACCCAACAGTACGACAACCACTATCCAATAGAACAATCTTGATTTGTCACCTATTAATCGGTGACCGCTAAACTCAACCACTAAATACCTAATTCAGATTGGTTTATCCTGATTACATTAAATCAGTGATTAATTGCTGCATAAATAACCCAAGGCGTCATTGGCCGAAACACAGTAAATCTCATGTGTCACCTAAGGAAGCACAAACTCTTCGAAAATTTTTGTATTCGTGTATGACACGTATCTGACACCGACACTCACTCGACATGCCTCCGACACGCGTCAGACACTTGGTCAATGTGGCAGTAGGTGTCAGATATATGGTCAATGTGTCGGACACGCCTCCGATATACCCGAAACTTGGTCAAGACTCGAAAACCAAGTTTAATTTGAAATAATCACATAATATAATGGTGGTTGATCCATTTAAAGTGAATAACTCTTTCAATTACGATTTAAGATGAATAGAGTAAAAAACCACTAAAGCATAGAGGTGGTCTATGTTTCTTCTTAATCTTTGTATCTTATTTTTCTCTCATTTGCTTCTTCTCTCTTCTACTATATTTTTTCTCTAATTTAATTTTTTTTGTAACAGTGTCATCTTCAAGATACTCTAGGAAGGCACTTTATTAGACTATTATTTATATTATATGACTTATTAAAAAAAATAGTATGACGTGTCGATGTGTCCTCGAGTCCTAGTTTTGGAAAATTGTCGAGTCGGTGTGTCGTGTCTGTATCGACACGACGCCCGTGTCCGTATCCATGCATCCTTGGTGTCATCTCTTTTATTATTTCTTGGTTTCATTGCTTTCGATAGTTCTTATTCATCTTAACACACTAGATCAATTTGGGCTTGTTATTAGATTGATCAATTATTAGATTCTCTAGTAATTGGTGTTTTCTGTGTGTTGTTGAGCTGATTCATATTACGAAAAAATTATACAATAACACAAGAAACAATGTTTCAAAGTTTCACCCCACTCGACACTATTCCTCGAGATACGTATTTAGGCCTATGCCATTATTTATATTGATAAACGATCTTTGTGAGTGTTTAAGGACTACCTAAAAGGGTGATCTTGGACAATGAGTGCTAGCTGGCTCCGGCTAGCCTGTGTTGTGTCCAAGATGGGCATTCGCTCGCTTCGTGATTATGATAGAGAAATAGATTTTTTTTTTACATTTTCACACGTATGTCGAAATTAACTGAAACTTGATGTTTGTCTTTAATTTTCCTCAAGATTTCAGGTCAAACAGAGGTCAAATGATTCATAATTTTCAGTTAGTCATGTGTGTCTTTAGTTTACAATGAAAACTAAGGGAGTCCTAAAAGGACTATTAAAATGGTT
The DNA here is from genome assembly GCA_003290165.1 of Berberis thunbergii. Classification (NCBI taxonomy): domain Eukaryota; kingdom Viridiplantae; phylum Streptophyta; class Magnoliopsida; order Ranunculales; family Berberidaceae; genus Berberis; species Berberis thunbergii. Next base: position 28,071 of record QNQO01005357.1, read on the forward strand.
TTTTGTCCTTAATGTGCCAATATCTATAATTTTTATTCAAAAATTGTCTTCGGGAGAAGAGTGTTGTTCTAGCGTCAATGAAAACCTATATTTATCCATAGAGATGTGTTTCTCAACTGGTGTTCCTTTGGAGTTGGCTTTTACCTTGTTTTTATCATAGCAAGGATACTTCCCAGTCATGATTAATCAACAATTGAATTGGTGATTAATTGTCGATATCACAGCCTGGTACCTTGTAATGAGGCAAAACCATCAAAAGGCAGAAAACTAGTTGTTCTTTGGTCGTTGGAGGACTAGTGGTATCACTGTTACTGCAACCAATTCTAGGTCAGGTACGGTGTTCAGTTGCAAGATTGTCGTCAAAGTCATGACCCTCATCACAAATATGAGAGAGCTTTGAAATTCACTTTCTCCAGCTCGTCAAATTAGAGATTGAGGGGGTCGTAGGTTTTGATGCTCTAAAACAATTTTAGTTACAAGCAGGAAAGAAACAGTTCATATTTGATGGTGGAATATTGCAGAGATCAGGAAACGAGACACGTGAAACTTCTAGAAGAGTTACAGATTCTTATGTGAAGGTATCAAGTTTCAACAGAAGTTTAAGTCATCTTGTTTAAATTCAAACTCATGGGCAGATATCTTGCTACATTAAAATGGTTGCACATAGATTTCAGTATTGCTGCTATTAAAATTTCCTGGTTTAGCCTGATTAATATGCTCATAATTGACCTACTGATAGAGAGCTTCCTTGTTCAGAAACGAAGATGCTGCAGTGGATCTTGGGGAGTCATAAGTAATAGCTGAACAAGGTAATGGAGACTAATGATAGAACAGTTTTCGAAAGGCCATTTTGTTTTTGAAACTCAAAACTATCATTGCTGACCTGTTCATTGCAAATGTCTCTCATGAAGAGTACGATTCCTGGTTGTAAGAAAGAGCGTGTACATATCCTGTACAAGTGTCACATTGAAGGCATCTATGCAGACAAGTAATTTCAGCCAAAGAATTGTGAAGTTATGGCTGTATGCATTTTATTATGTTGTATAAACTGTAAATGTAGGAATTTAATTTTCCACTGACTAGAAGTTTCCTTTGTAGCTGGCCCTTGGGAAACACAGCAACAGGAATTGTGAAGGTGCAGCAGTGAGTTGTAAATTGTAAAGAGTCTGTTACTTGTATCTTGCATAGTTTCTTGTTCAGAACCCATAACCTTCATATGATGGAATCAAGCTACAAAAATAAAGCTTGGAAGGTTGTCATAGATCCTGCTAAAGTAGTTAGAATTTGATTCATGTAACGCAAGTTATCACTTTTGTCCCTAGTTCTGACTCGTCTATTTCTCCTTCAATAGTGTAATCTATGCTATGCAGCCATAACTTAGTATTCTTAGTTATGGAATCTGTTACTTCACTTCCTTGATAGTGTGTTTTTCTCTTTTTAAAAGAACTACGGGACAGTGGATATCTATTCTATATTTTGTATTTTAGAAAAGTATTCAATTTATCATCCTCGATATTGCCTGTGTTTCTTTCTATTCTATTTAATGTCATTATGAGTCTGTGTTTGGTTTAATTGTTTATTTTGGCCATTGTTTGGCTTAACTAAGCAAAAGCTGCATTCTGCATTTTTTATGGTCTCTGTGGTAGTTACCGCCTTACAAAATTTCCATTATAGAATGTATGCTGATGCGATGTTTAAAAGTGTAATTTCGAGATAGTAGAGTGTGTTACAATGAATGGGCTCCATCTTAGATCTGCGAATAACATGTTAAAAGTGTAGTTTCAAGAATGCGAAGATCATAATAAATTTTCTGTCAAAAACAGCTGTAGTATTTGTCGATTTTCTTTCTCCCCCCACATAATAGCGACTTGTATTTAAAGCAAAGTCAATCTTTGAGACAGCTTTAGATGCGGAAGTTTGCTTCCCCAAAGGATTTTTACCATTTTGAATCCTGAAGTTGTGATAGCAGCCTCAAACTTCTTAAAAGAGGGAAAATTTCCCTCCCTTCTTTTTTTCATAAATAAAATATTTACTTCCAGTTACATGTTATGGCTGCAAATAAAAAGAAGCTTATTTCTCGAGTTTGCAAGAATGTCAGAATTTACCTGATGTGCTACATCCAACACTTGTTTATATTGTATGAAAGTGACGCAACAACGAAGAAAAAAAAATACAGTTTGCTAAAAATTTAAATCACCAAAAGGAATGATCATCCATTAATGGAGACATGAAAATTTTACAACTTTAAACGTCCAACAGTTCTCTCCTCGCAGTTTCACTTATGATTCACGATTGAAATCCCCAAACAAATTCTAAAGGAAGAGATCCTACAAGAATACAGAAGATGCTCTTTTTGTAAAGCTTCAAGTTTTAATAAAATGAAAATTTATCCATTCGAGCTGCAAACTGGTTCTTCTGTAGTTGTTCCTAGTTCCAACAACTCACAGTAATAAACGTCGTCATGTTTTTTCTAATCTAAATGATGCCTGAAATACTTCAGTTGGCTTGCCTTTGGCAGCAAGAATTTCCCTATGAAAGTTATTCCATGAACCCTCATTAGAACAACATAAATTCATCACTGCATGGCGACAATTTGTTGTATCTGGATCATAGATTTTAAATTTTTTCCAGTGACAATCATAGATTCTAAAACAGGTTATTTGGTTCAAAAAAAAAAAAAAAAAATTTCCAGTGACAATCATCAAATTAAAGATGTGATTTTCAACTCCAATTTGTCCCCTACTCTGCTCTCTGATTTTCTTTTGTATTTTTTTCCTTGTGGAGATGCATTGAAAACGATTTTCAGCAAGTTTCTATCGTCTGACAAACAAAATAAGTGAGCATATCCAATTCATTGGGAGAGAAGTTAAGAGAATAGAAACCAATGTTTGTCAGATAGATTGCAGAGACTTGCTAAGGAATAACTAACTACATGGAATTCCAGTTTACTTCCTCAAAAGAGCTTTGCTTATAATTTGTAAGGATTAGAGAATAACTCCCAATCTAAGGTAACCCAAACCCTGAGATATAAAGAAGGAATCATATATTCTAGTTCCATTTCTATAAACCTAAGAAATTAACAATGGAAAATATTCTCACCAAGTCGAATCCAATTTGTGTGTATATATAGATTTCAATGAGAGATCGAGGGTTCTTCATCCCACTCATATTTTCACATAAAACTTCTTAATTTAGACAAGAAAAAAAAAGGCTTTAATTGATCCATGTATACCAAAGCTCAACAACAACTACGCTCATATACAGATTTCAACCCAAAAGTTATATTGGTGACCGAGGAGGCCACCACTCTTGAGCTTCATCTTCCTGGTATCCCTCTTTCCAATATCCCCTATACATTTTCTTTTTCTGCATAAATATTTGTTGTAAAATTATTAGAATAGAAATGCAAGAACAGCATTATATTCCCCGTGTAAGAAGAATAGTCTAGAATAATGTTTCTATATATTCGACAAACTCCACTTCTCCATTGGTAACTATTTTTTGGTTTACCCAAACTCAAGCCAACTCGTCCACCTAACTCCTGTTCAGAATTACATTGTCACAACTACAATGGTGTGCGCTGCTCAGGACATGATCATTTTAGAATAATCAGATATTCTTGTTATCTTTTACAGATTTCAGAAAAGAACATCTAAGGATACAGCTTGATAAAGATGGTAACCTTAAGATCAGTGGAGAACGACCTCTCGAAGGAAACATGTGGAAGCGTTTCCATTATAACTACAAAGTCGTAAAAGATAGCAAGAGGAGCAACGAAATCAAGCGAAATTCATCAATGGAGTTCTTCATCTCGTATTACCCACTATGAGCACTAAAAAACTCGAGCAAGAGTATCAGCAACAATCAAAACCAACACAAGAGATGAAGAATGAAGTGGGGATGGTATGCTTGACTGCACCAACAGTGGTAGTTATTATGTCATAGCTATAGCGGTGGTGGTGGGTCTTCAGATTTATGCAATCTATAAACTTGGATCCTCAGGAACTAGACATTGAAGAGACATTCCTTGTGTTGTATTTTCATTTTCTAACCATCTCCGACATATGAGTTTAATATACACCATAAAGGACCGTGATACTGTAGTCGTTGTTATTAGTATCACTTTCCGTCCCATACTAAACATGTTGATCCAGATATTTGTAGCACTGGTAAATGAAACAATTATTCTACCAGCATCATGCGAGAGCAGATAATTTGTTGTTGTTTTTTAAGTGGTTAGTACACTTAGAAGTTCTTTTGTTTTCGAAAGGCAAGCATGGTTTTTATAGGATCACAGAACCCATAAAGATGCCGCAAGCTGGGATTGAACCCATGACCTAGTGGTACCATCCGTCAAGCTCTAACCGTTGAGCTGTCATGCCATTGACCAGTTAGAAGTTCTTAACGATTTGCATGAACTCATTGTTTTGCTTCTGAACGAACCGCTGACTAGATGATGTAAAATTTAGTTTCTCTATAAGAAAAAGGGGGCCCTCCTCCTCAAGACCCAACTCGAAGGTTACTTAGTTTCTCTATGGGAGAAAAAAAAATGTGGTAGTTCTAAGTGATACAATTTCAGGAGATTAACTTTTAGGAATCACAGTTTATTGTTATCATATATTGTGATATCTCAATATCCTCTTTCACAATGACACTTTCTCATTATAAGTAAATCAAACCCATTCTTTTGGGGAAATGTGCATTTCAAATATAACTTTATGTAACAAAAAAGGATCAAAGCCATTCAATATAAGAAATTTAGGCACTTTTGCAAGTCAATTAGCATAATAATACAATTATTCAAATTGATCTCATCAAATTAAGTTTTCTCAAATTAATTCCTCAAACATAATTCAATCAGAGTTTCCTTCGCAAACAATTACTTAGAATGAGGTAGATCCAACTTCTATAAAGTAAATGCAAGAGTATCTCAAGAACATGCATGATCGAAACATATCCAAACCCAAATATGCAAATTCGCAAATAAAACCAACTAAAGTTATACTCTACCCTTTCTCAACAAAGACAGATTAAAAATACCCATTGAATGATCACTTGTGAACAAATTCACCTCCTTATTCAAGCACTATATGATATACCACTGAACAGAAGGCAAATTTACAATTATTATTATTATTGTTATTTTTAATATACATTAGTGACTACTACCATAAACATGAAAGTAAAACTATAGACATTAATCCAAGACAATCATTAGAAGTATTTTAGCGTTCGTAAGTATTTATCACTAGTAAGTCAAAGCTCGACAAGTAAATAATTGCATTGGGCCAGTGCTAGTCCCATGCCTCAATTGAGTAATATTGCATTGTCCTTACAGACAATATGTTCATCCCCATTTCCAATAAAATTGTTTCTAAATCAGATCTTATCATTCCTAGTTGTCATACTCAAGAAATCATAAAATGACAAATAGCTAAGAATAAGTTACTATTTTCTACTATTTCCGATCCCCACGAAAACCAACACATGAACAAGTATTTATAAAAATGGGTATAGTAGAAAATCTAATTCCACGAAAACCACACTTTAACGCTAATTAGTCTGATTCACATCATGTGAACTCTATTTTAATGTTAATTGGTCAGACTCACATCATACATTCAACTACTGAACTTTGGTTCATATGCAACAACTAGCCAATACTTGTCTAACAAATACACAACACACCATTAAATTGGTTTTGATTATTTCAGGAATTATTATCCAGATGCACATCTTCAATTCACCATACAAATACTAACTAATTGTGTATAGCAAAAGATTGTCCTGTGAAGTTTCACTCTGATCCGTGACATCCAAACCCACAAAGTACCAATCATATAAGTCCAAAACATACTAATGGATATTTCACTAATAAAGACACAAGTATACAGGGGTAGACCTCCTTGTGAATCAAAACACACCAATCACTTCAATTTGAACCAATAGAGAGATATAGAACACAAACACCACATTAATCAAAGGTGGTAGTTCGAAATCAACAAAATCTCCATCAAGAAATCAAAACAAACAAGTGGAAATCACCAATGAATCATAAATATTGATTTGAAACTTATTATCCACATCATATAAAGTAATAAAGAAAACAAATCAAGGAACAAGTTATCCTAGATATGATGAGAAACAAAACCCACAACAGAGATGAAGGAAGGCTTAGATCGAAACCCAAAATTTTAAAGGAGAGAATAACTCACCGAAAGACGTCCAAAAAACTCTTGACAACTCCATCAAGAGTCGGAAATTCATCCTTGGTGAACGCACTACAATACACCGGTCCATCACCGTTAATCGTCACCGTCAACGACGGCCAAAGCCATCGCTTCCTTCCAGCCCCATAACCTTATGACGCTGCACGACCTCCTTGCCATCCTTAATCTCACTGTGAACTTTTTTTTTGTGCGAAAATCAAATGGGGCGAGGAAGGAGGATGGAGGAAGAAAACGGAGAAAATATATGGGCGGAGTGGGCGAAACAGCTTGGATGCAAGCCGCCATCATCGTCACGGAAGAAGAGGCAGATCGTTAAGGGGGGAGAAGAAGAAAAGGTTTTTTTTGTTTATAAGGTTGGTGGCTATTTGCCCCCACCAAAACTCTTAGAGCACCCATCTCAAAAATTATTTCTAAAAAATTCAATAAGTTAGAATTACTTTTTTTAAATCTGAAAATTCCAAAATTAATTAATTTAATCCTTAGGAAATTTAGGAGTGTTACACAAATGGTGAGCGCAGAGGATGTTACCAAGCTGAGTACCAAGCAGCGGAGTTATGAGTACAATGTTGTTGCTGGCGGGCAATGGAAGCTTCAAACGTTCGTCATTTTTCAATAAAAGATTTCGAGTTTCTTCTCTGTTTGGATCATGAGCCTATTGAAGAGTCGTTTGATCATCAGTGTCATGGCGAAGGTTTTTCTTCTTGTCGTTGTACTTCATTTCATTCCCGACCACATATTCAACTGACGACCGGTCCGAGGAATAACTCGCTTCCTTCTTCCCTGAAGTTGAGCCTGCAACGTGAGAGAGAGCCGGCTGTTACGGGTAAAGGGAAAGTTGTTGATGAAGGCCCCGATGCCAGTGAAGACGACTAAGGGTGGTGCTGGAGGTGATTTGGCTCCCAATGATCTTCATCCGGGTGCACATATCAGTCTGTTTGCTCTAGATGTAATAAGATGGGCAAGCCAAGCTTGCTATCAGGAGGTTGACATCTCTTGTGTTGCAAGGAAGCAATCAGCATGTGGATGACTGGTTGGGAACTGTGCTCCAGAAGCCAATGGGAGTGAGGCCTGGTAAAGAACGTCTAGATAAAGGATAGAAACACCTTGTGTTGGGGATGTTATATCTTAATCAAGTGGTCGCGTCTTGAATTGATGAAGTCAAGGCGCTCATGAGAGGGTGTATACCATGGACCAGTCTTTGAAAAATCTACATAAGTCATACTTGATGCTCTTCACGAGATTGAGTTGTTGAGGAGCAACTTGAAGCTTTCTGCAGATACTGGAACGAAGTCAGATCCATTGGGTCCGAAGCTCAGAAGGCTCGCTTGGAAGCGTTGAGTCCGACTTTGGCGGGGGGTAGTGTTGCCGAGGATTAGATTCGAGAATGAACTGAATTTGTTCCGTCAGATTGCAACTTGCTCGTGATTCTGTTATGGAGTGATGGGTTGAACTGCAAGCTTTGCATGCTAAGAGGATTAAGAAGGAGTATGAGTGGACTATCTGGTGTTAGTAGTTTGAGGCTAGTGCTCAGTTTCATGTGAGCGTGCGCGATCGTTGGAACGAAGTTCCAACTGGCACAGAGTGAGTTGGAATATCGCTAATTATAAGCTGGAAGCGGAGTAGAAGAGATTTACTCCTGTCGGGCGAGTTGGAGCAACTGAAAGCACGAGCTTGCCGAGTCAAGAGGGCGCAAAAGAGAAACTTTTCAAGGCTCAGGGCACATTTAAATTCAGAGAGTTGTGCATGAAGGTTGAAGTTATTTGCGTCTGATTGAGGAGGACACCTCAACTGGGATCTCTCTTATTATAAAGTATTGTATATGCCAAAGTTTGGAGTGACCTTCAATTCGTCTAAAAAAGAAGTCGATCTGATGAGGGGGGTCAAGAGGTAGCACCAACAGATGTGTCTCTACTTCTTCCCTTGCTAAGTTTTGGTTCTGTTGTATCTGATTATCCTCCTGGTGAGGGCTTGAATCGTTGTACTTGAGTTTGCAAATGATAATACATTTCACCGTTTTGTCTTCCGTTGCTTCCTGCAAGCTTGTCCTTGTGTTTGTCTTATTTTGACATTGGTTGTCAGGACGAGGAACTTTGGTTGGGCTAGGTAGCTTCATGTTTGAATTCGCTATTGGGAGCTCTGACTTTTTATGCTGCAGCAGTTGGTGCACTTCTGGTCAGATTGCTTTGGTGAGATAAGGGAGTGTAATACACATCCTTGTTTGGGGTTTTGGCTGTCTGTTGGACCAGCATGTGTTGTCGTTGTTATAGGCATATTCAGACTCACTGTTGTCCTAGCACTCGCGCCCTTGTAAATGAGTGGACAATAGTCTTTGCGAGTCGTCTGGGTTGGTATTTTTAGAACTTTGACCAGATGTTTGACTCGTTTTTATTTGCTATTCATAGAATAGGCTTAATTGGACCGATGGTTATTATTGCTAGTTATGACTGACTACATGAGCACCGGACTATGGTGGTCCTTGGCACTAGGCTACATGAGCACTGACTAAGCTCCGACTTTAACTCATCTTGATCCGTTTCTGTGGACTAGGAAATGGAGCGAGGCAGCAGTTATCATTGTTAGGTCGTTATAACTAAACTTTTGGTGGGGGTTCGGCGATCATTGTCTGTAGTTGGCCAATGATCCCTTGCAAGCCATCTTCATTAGGCTACATGTGCACTGACTAAGCTATCACTTTCTAGGTCGTCAGAATTCGCACGCATCGAACTAAGTTCGAGCAGACCAAAACCATTGTCATCAGCGCCCATTGACTAAGCTTTGTTCAGGGTTCGACGATCACTGTCTGCGTACAAGTAGTGACCTTGGCAATCCATCTTAATTAGGAATCAAGAATGCTGACTAAACTCCCATTTAAGCTATCAAAATTCGTTATGTGAGGACTGGGCTTCGAGCAGACCAGAAGCTATCGTTGTCGATCGTACCGACTAAGCTTTGGTATCTATCATCCATATTTAGATAATGATCCTTGGAAAGCCGTCTCGATTAGGCATCAGAGAGCTAACTAAGCTGTCACTCTCTAAATCATTGACACCCATTTAATTTAACGGACTGGGCGTTAGAGCGTACCAGAAGTTGTAGGCACAGGTCGAAACCGACTAAGCTTTGGTTAGAATAAGATTTTGTGCATGTAAGTTTGACTTGGGGGTCCTAACTTACTTGGTTCGCATATAAAATCTTGGACACGTAAGTCTGACTTGGGGGTCCGAACTTACTTGGCTCGCCTATAAAATCCCGAGCGTAAGTCTACTTGGGATTCTAACTTACTTGGCTTGCCTATATTTTTTGGGCGAGTAAGTCTGACTTGGGGGTCCTAACTTACTTAACTCACCTGTGAGATTTTGGGCGTGTAAATCTGACTTGGGGGTCCTGACTTACTTAACTCGCCTGGCGGTCCGATTCTAGTGTTGATCAATTGGTCGAATTGATAATAGATTGACTGCCTTTAATGAACGACAGCAAAATAATTGTAAAGTTGATGCCTTCATTGTTCATTCTTTTGAGTGTGTTGGGTCGATTCTAGCAGCATAAAATTTGGGCCCATTGGTTGAGGGGCCATTTAGAAAAAAACCCTTTGTGGATCAGCGTGCCAGGGATACAATGCATTCTGCGAGACGGTTCAACATCAATTACTCCCCCAGTTAATGGGGCTGCCTACAGAGCCATTAATCCAAGATATGTCGATTGTGCAGTTACTATTGGAACCGTCATTTTCTCGATTTTCCATACAACATTTAATGCTGAAGTAATTGCTTGTTGATGCCCATTCGTAAACCATTTCGCAAATATATGGGCTGGCTATTATGCGTTCAAGCACTGCAATGCAAATAGTAGAGCATGTTAATCAAATGCATCCTACCAGAGAGTTTGCTTTGAGTTTTCCAAAGCTGGAGGAAGATCTCCTCTACTAGAGTCTTCGAATATTCTGACATATTTGCCGATGAGTCTTGATAAGACTTGTTGTTATGTGGTGCCATCTGATCTGGGTGGGCACTAGATTAATCTCATGAGATCTTGTAATATCTACTTTTATTTCATAGGATAATAAAATATTGTTCCTCAGGGGACATGTCTGTCTTCCATGTTTTGTGCCTCCTGAGCTCCCACTCACTACTGCTGCTAGGTGATAATACCAGCAGCTAGTTTGTGGCGTTTTTCCGCTCTGGGTTTCAAGCGTGACGCCCCAACTGTAAGGCAAGTTGGCATAGTAGGGTTTTGATGAATGCGACCTTCTTTCCAGTGATGTTAACTGAGCCGCATTTTGGACACTTCCGCCTGGAGGGTCATTCTCCTTTTGCCTCTTTCAATTCCAGTTTTGGTCCCTTTCGCAGGGTAGTTTACTGGGTTGAAGATGTATGCGTTTCATTTTGAGGCTCGTGTTGGCACCTTTGAATCATCTTCGCAAAGCGATTTGTCGGAGTAATGAATTGAGTGTTTTCCTTCGTCTCTTGTTGTGGACGATTCACTCTTTCCACCTTCTTTTCTGGTTGTGGATTAGCATATCATAGTCTCTACCCTTGTTTCAGTGGATAGATGCTTACATCGAACTTAGATTCTTGTAGTGTATAAAGTGATGTACTAGTTGGTCGACAAACTTTGTAATAACTCTCATTGCAATCAATAAAATCTTTTTTATTTCTGGAATGTGTCATATACGAACAACTCTTCTACACTGAAATGAAAAAGAAAACAAGAAACGAATTCAAAGCAACAAATATTTAACTCCGAATGGAAACTAAGCTAATGCAACTCTGAAGGGTGCGCAAATGGTCCTGGCTCGGATTGCGTTGTCTCTCTATCAATTTTTTATTTTGTAAAAGCTAACAAAGTTACTGAATAGTGGACTTCGTGCTGGCGAGCAGTTCATTGCTGATGAATAGCTCTTGGAGTTGGTGCATGTTTGCTGAAGTATTGTTACTTAGCTATTTGTTAGTTTGGATTGCCTCGCTAGCTTTGAGTTTTGGATCTCTGCATAGCTGCTCCATGGTTATTTGGCCTCCTTCGCCATCATAGAGTAATTCACCTCTTTTGTCTTGGACCGATGCCTAACATGTAGGGTTTGTGGGCTCGAGCTTTAACTGGCAACAATTTAGCTAATTCAGGGATGCATAATGGTTGTCTCTTGCTGCTGGCTAATCTCCATGCATAGTCCCTTGAGCATGGTTGGTTTTATATTTATGCACTGGTGCAGGGTGGATACCACTACTTCCATATGATGTAGCCAGGGCCTTCCTAGAATGATGTTGTAAGTGGACGAGTCAACTACTATGAACTCTTGGACAAGGTACTTCCGTAGTTATGGCTTTCCTGCTACCACCATTAGATTTATCTTCCCGATGAGGAAGCATTTTTATCCACTGAATCTGACCATAAGGTGGCTGGCAGGCATTAGGTCCTTCTCTTGTAGCTGCATGTTACAAAATGCACCAGGGAACTGGACATTTAGCCAGCTTCCAGTGTCCACCAAAGCTCTCTTTACCTCCCACTTAGCGATAAGGATGGAAATGACCAGGGTGTCATTGTGAGGAGAGTGTACCCTAGAGATCCCTCTCCATAAATGTCAGTGATGGGATTGGGTTGTGAACTCGTGTGTGTAGTCGGTCCTCATACTGAGATGGTGTCTGCATCTCAGTCATTGTCCTTTTGCGAGACCTGTTTGACTATTTTCCCCCAGGACCGACCCCGTGGAGGACATAGATAACGCTAGGAGCTTCATTTTCAATCTCATTGACAGTGTTCACTCTTTCCTTTGCTCGACCTGCTTGTCCGAGCCTAGGAACTCCTTGAGTTTGTTTTTCTTTACCCAGTACTTGATTTCTCCTTTGAGCTTTCTGCAATCCTCAGTATCATGTTCGCCTTTTTTGTGGTAGGTGCAATATTTGTTGTTGTCACGCCTAGCAAGGTCTCCTTGCTACTTAGGCGGCCACTTTAGCTCTTCCGAATCCTTGATGGAATCAAGAATGTCGGACAAACTGGTGTTGAAAGGGGTGACAATCTGAACCCAATGTAATTCGAGGCCTCCTGGGGCAGTCCGAATCGGTCTTTTTGTTTATGTGTTCCTCTTGTTACCGTCATCGTCCTCTTTTTCTTCCCTTCTTTCCATCCTTCGGGACAGAAGATTTCTTTGTCTGACTCCTCCTCTTTCTTGGCAGCCAACATTCATCCAAAATGATGTAACTTTGAGCATCTCTGAGAAAGTCAATCATATTGGCTGGGGGGTTTTAGGGTGAGGAAGTCATAGAGTTCGCCTCTTTCTCAGACCCGAAGTGAAAGCCGTGACGGTGGTGTCATAACTACAAGCCGTCGATGATGTCAACTCATTATTAAAACGAATGACGTACTCCCTTAACATCTCGATCTGTTTTGCTTTAGGGTCGCAGATAATGCGGGCCCCTCCCGAGCTTTGGCTACCCACGAAGCGTGTAAGGAATGCCAATGCCAACGATCGGAATGAATCAATGAATTTTGGAGGAAGGATGTGGAACCACGTCAGTGCTAACATCTCTGAGCTTGCAAGGAATGATCGACACATTATTGCATCGGACCCTTCTTTGAGCGTCATAAATGTGCTAGAAGTGGCGCAAGTGATCGGTCGGTCTCTCTTGTCCCAACATAATACTCCAACTTCGGTGAGGTAAATTTCTTGGGCATCGATTCGTCATGATATGGTCCATGAACGGAGGGACCGTGAGACTGAACATCACATCTGGGTTTGTGGCCCCATTGCGGAGTGGGTTGTGCGAGACGTGCATGTCGGGTCTGGGTCTCTATTGGTCATGCCTTTCCATTAAGAAGTTGTTGGGGTCACATGGCTCCCTGAACATGCTATTTGGAATTTTCTAGGAACGAGCCCTTCGCTGCTCATGGTCTCCCCATGAGGAAGGTAGAGGATTCTTCTGTTTGAGAGCTTCCAGTGTCTCTGCGATCTATTGCATCTGGTTGAGAGTAGGTCCACCCTCGGGTTTGTTGCGGCCACCGCCAGCGTGGTGGTGCAATTAAATTGAATGTGATTTGTAACTTCAGTTTGACCTGCTATGCTTTTTTTTCCTAGAATCCATGAAAATGATTTTCAACAAGTTTCCACTGACGGACAAGAAAACAAAAAGTAAAGAATCCAAGTCACTGGGAGACATGTTATAAGAATAATAGAAACCAATGTGTAAAGATTGTGGAGAATAGCTAAAGAATAATAATGTATGTATCCAAACATGGAATTTTAGTTTGCTTCGTGAAAGAGCCTTGGTAATGATTTTTATATAATAAAAGAATACCTCCCAATATAAACTAACCCAAACCCTGAGAAATAAAGAAGGAATCATTGTATTTCATTTGTGTAAACAACCAAAGCCCAATGAAGAAGGAAATCTTATATATAAAAATGGCAATCAGTGAGTTCTCTGCATCTCACTCATATCTTCGTATAAAACTTGTTCAGTTTGAGAAGGAAGAAAAAGATTAAAACGATCCATGGATACCAAGGCTCAAGCAACCCAACCACGCGTGTACGAAGATTTCAAGCCATTTGCTAATTGGGTGACTGAGGAAACCAAAACTCTTGAGGTTCATCTTCATGGTAGGTCTCTTCCCATTCCTCTGTTTTTTCTGCATAATTGTGTATTTCTGAAACAATTATAATGAAAATTCAAACCAACCCGTATCGCTGTTGAGAACTACTTTGTTGCAACCACATTGGTGTCTGTTGCTGAGCATTGGATCCCTTCACATTAATGCAATATATATATACTTACCTCTCAAGCGAGCATTTAGAGTAATTGGTCATTCCACATGGATTGAGCACACTGATATATATTGTTGCTTCCAACCGAAAAAATGGACTACTAGAATAATTAGAGTTTTCAATGTTTGTGTTTCACAGATTTCAGAAAAGAGCAGCTAAGGATTCAACTTGACAATCATGGTATCCTTAAGATTAGTGGAGAACGACCAATCGAAGGAAGCAGATGGAGCCTTTCCGTTTGAATTTCAGCATCCCAAAACATAGCAACGTCGAGGAAATCCAGGCGAAATTCAACAATGGAATCCTTCATGTTGTACTACCAAGAAGAGCACCAAAACTCCATTTCAAGAAGGTCAACAACGGCCAACACTACCACCAACAGAGACCAAGAATGATGACCAGAACAATTTATCTGGAAATGCAGTGATTGACAAAAAGAGTGATCAAAGCCAGCTTGTTAATGGATCAAATGAAAATGTGGGTGCTGGAATTGGAGGTTTGAATGCAGGAAACAATGAAGTCAAGATGGCATGGTTAAGTAAGCCGAAGCGAGTAGCTATCAGTGTTGTAATAGCCATTGCTGTGGTGGTGGGTCTTGGGATTTATGCAGTATGCAGACTTAGATCTTCTTCTTCCTCTTCTGCATCAATTGAGAGTGGGAACTAGACATTGAAGAGTGATTCATTATGTTGTATTTTTATTTGGCATTTGTTTATGGAGTTCCTTTATTGATTTGTAAATTGCTTTGAAATGAAATAATGTTGTATTGTGGAGGAAAAAGAATGAACTGATGTTTATGCATGCATGTTTGATTGTTATCATATGTTCTATTATTTGAAGGCTGATCAGTTGATATAAAACGGAATTAGATAGGTATAACCCATTCAAGTTCCTAGAATTCAATTCCAATAAACACTACATGGCATGTAGGATTTGAGAAGAGAAAAAGTTCAATCGCAAAATGGGATAACCCCCAAATACCTAGACTCATCTTCCCCAGAGGCCTAGAACGATAAGATCCTAATTAATACACGACATTGCTATGATGGTAGGTAAAATTTTCTAATAGGATAATGATTTATATTATGTATATCTATGGAAAACCAACAGTATGCCAACCAACATATCAGAAATCAATAAAACAACAAAGACCCTTTTGAAATCAAAATAATGTTAACCGATATCATTTTAACCATAAATCTCCAACTCGGTTGAGTTTATATGGAAATGATTTACATACTAAGGAGATCATATTTACGAAAAATGAACTTTTTTTTGAAACTTGTAATGGGTGAAATAAATTTTGATTCTAAAATCGGGTTGCTAATCTGTGTCCTTGATTCCCAACCCCACACTTAACTGCTTGTTGTGAGAAGAAAGTTTTTTAAGAGATTTTCTTATATTTAAAATTTCAAAAATTAGATTTAAAAACAAAAAAATTCCCTATTCTCATCTTCCTATTACTCATACAACTCATCAAAAATCTAATAGTTAATACATAAACAAATAATATTATTAGAGATGCTCAGAATTTAAACAAAAACAATTTGAGTAATTAATGTGGCATTGGAGCCATGGGTTACATGACGTGTAAATGGTTATTATTATCCATGTCTCCCACGTCTATATAAACTGTGTATGTGGTTTTGGTAGATACAATATCACAATTTCACTCAAATTATAGGGAGAAAATAGGATGGGGCGTCTCTCGGTGATGATCATTCTCATTACTTTCATGTTTCTTACTGGCTTTTCAATGGTGAGTTTTTTTTCAATACATTGTTATTATTATTAGGCCCTGTTAGTTCTCAGTAGTAGTAGTTTATATAAAGTATGTATGTGAGAAAAACAACTCGAAGAAAAATCAATAATTTTGAAGGTTATATTTTAGCATTTCTGAAATTCCACTATATCCTCCTTGATAGAATGAGATCTATGCAATGCAGTAAATTATCGAGCTTTCAATGCGAATTAGTTGAATTTGGCTATGATTTCATTTTTAACATTTGTTTGCCCCAAAATTTTCAAACAGGCTGGTGGAGATGACTCCCTCAAGGCAGAAGGTATAAATAAATAAATAAAAATTTATTTTTCTAATGTTAACTTTATGTTTCTGAATTTGGAACTTACATTTATACAACTTTTCAGATTGTCCAAAAGCATGTGAGTATCGATGTTCTGAAACTTCACACAAGAAGCCATGTTTGTTTTATTGCAATAAGTGTTGTCGAAAGTGTTTGTGTGTTCCTTCTGGGACATATGGAAATAAAGAAGAATGCAAATGCTACAATGACTGGAAGACAAAGGAAGGGGCCCCTAAATGTCCTTAAAAGAAGACTATAGTTTCAATTTTGGTGATCCAATGGAATGAATATGTAATGTGACATAACAAAATAAATACATGTTTTATTTTATATAATGGCACAATAATTGTTTATCATTTTTTAAAATTTGGTATAGAAAAAGTTCAAAGAATTGGAGCATGAAGCTAGCTAGAATGGACCTTTCTTTGATAGGAACATGGGTTAGGGAGATAATCATCCGTGCCTTTGTCTGGTAAAAAATTGGAGCATGAAGCTAGAATGAACCTTTCTTTGATAGGAATATGGGTTTGGGTCATATTTAGGGGAGCGGTCTTAAAAAAATTTATAAAATATAAATAAGCTGGGGCACATTTAAAGACTCATATTACCTCTAAGCGATAGAATGCACAATAAAAATATATGATGTATACTTTTGTTCTAGATGCTGTTGGTAATTCAACCACAATAGAAAATATGTTCCAACTGATTCAATGCTAGTCACAAAAGTGATTTCGTAAGTGTACAAAATCCCATGGTTTTTAAACCTTAGTGGGACATAATTTTTCATCCGTTCTCTCTGCCTATTTTGGGAATCTCGACGATGAAATTAGGGTTGGTCGAAGTTCTAGTTACTTCAGATTGTTCGGTCGTTCCGAGTTCCTAACAAACAGAAGGACCTACAGCTCACTTGGGAGTGCAGATGATCAGTGACTGTTTCTTGGAGATTTTTTTTATTCCCTTGGGAGTGTTTCTTTTTGGGGATGTAGTGAGGCGTAGTGGTTTATACACTATGAACGAGGCGGAAACGAGCCTTGCTTACTGAATCCCATGCTAAGGAGATCGTTGCTCGTGTTACTCCTACTGGTGTTAGTATGCTAGCATTGATATGAAAGTGAGCTCGAGCAAATGTGTTTATGGATCTTGATGCTTCTGTTAGCATTGATGTTGTTGGCACGACTTTTAAGAAGAGGAAAATTTTGAGGCCCGCTAGCCCGTCGAAGTGATTGATGATAAGTCTTTGTCGTGTTTCGAGGAAGAAAAGACTTTCCATTCATGGTGTTGCTCAGGTTGCTTCTCGCTCGAGTTTTCTGATAAAGAGGTTGTGAAGGAGTATCGCTTATCCTTGAGGAGGCCGAGGAGATGACTTTGGCGATGGAGATGAGTAAGCAAGAAACTAGAGAGAAACTTAGGGTCTGTTTGGTTGCTCGAAAAATAGAGATGGAAATTGAACCGTTTTCGTGAATTCGACTCCAAGGCCTCCCCTCGAACTTGAATTCCCATGAGTAGTGAAAAACAGTCTTGCGAATAATCAATTTTTGTCAGTAAATAGACAATCAAACAATGGAAATATTCATAATAAGGGTAATGGATTCCATTTCCCAAGGAAAATGGCTAAACATGCCCTTAGTGTTGGTAAAGGAAAAGAATAAGAGAGTTGGTGTTTGTTGGTGATTTTAGGATGGGGTAATACGCTTGGGTGTGAGAAAAGTTCATAAAAAAAAGTCAATAAGGGTGAAAAACGAAATTTGATGGGATGAGTATAGCAATTTCGTTATTAATTAGGATTTAAAAAGATATGAAAAATCTCAGAAGCAGTAACTTATGAAACAACAACGATTAATTACTATTGCTATAAAACAAGCTCGTACTTTATCTTCATTACCTTTTCTTCGTAATGAAGAATTTTTTAATAGAACTAAGTATACTCCTAGAACTACCGGTACTCAAACTCGAATATATTGGCTCTTTGCCAAAAGCTACTAAAAAAAATATGTTCATATGACTTTAATATTTTTCATTAAATAATATTGATTCCCTCAACCCACCCTGCCAACTTGTTTACCCTCCCCCTCCAAATAAATGAATAAAATAAAATACCAATTTTAGTTTCTACTTTTGAAATCAGGGCAAACGACCACCACCACAATTATTGCATCTGCCACTTTTCTTCCCTATTTTCTTAACTAACTTCTTCTTCATCTTCCCGTTTTTTATAGCCGCCGGGCGCGCCACCACCACCACCCATAGTTCAATCACCACTAACGGCCGACACCAGTTTGCACAACCCCATAACCAAAACTTAACAGACTTTAAGGTAGCATTGATAAGCATATAAATGAGATATTTTGTCTCTAAATGTACAATTGCTAAGTCCAATTATCTAATAAAAATCTCATTACGTATATTTTGTAAAAATTCAAGTACTAATTCAAATCATACACTAAGTGACACAATAAAGCTAAGATCAACAACTAGAAAATCCATTGGAAGTTCATATATGCATTGTCAAATATCAAAAATTTTCAAGCCCAAAGACCCATGAAGTCAAGCCCAACAAAGTATCATCATTTACGGATCTCAAGGAAAACAACTTGAAGATATGGACATCCTTATGGAAACTTCATCATAGCAAAGAATCTCTACAAACTCCACTATCCCATTCTCAGCATTTGTACTCCATTACTTTACACTCCACCTTATTTTATTTTTACACTCTTCCATAACTTTACTCCATCACTTTTACACTCCACCTTATTTCACTCCACCTTCCACCATTCTTCACCTATAAATACCCACACATAATCACACTTGGGGGAGACTTAGAAATATCTTAAGAGGGAGAGAAATTTGGAGTTAGAGATTGAGAGCTTTGGAGTTTATTGTTGTAAGTTTTTCTAGTTTTCTTTATATTTATGCTTATCACCATGAGTGGCCCAAGGTCTACCATGTGTGGCTAACTTCACCTTGAGGTGTGGGAAAACCCCATTGGGAGGATGACCCCATTTAGCTTGGTTGTTTAAAT